>VXBO01000209.1:11298-27473 GCA_013400135.1 Rhinoptilus africanus | reverse complement strand
TGTTGCTGTTAGTGACGGATTGGGCTGTATCCTGGAGACCTAGGCGATAATGCAATCTGATTTTTTGTAAATGAACTCTCTGGGGGATTTAGATTAAATCACTGGTGGAAAATCACTGGTCCCTGCTTGTGGGGAATGAAATATCTCCTCCCTCTGTTCCCCACCCCCAACCATCATGGTTAAGACTCTTCAATTTTTTTTTGTGTCTGTCTGTAAATTCATTGTTTGGAGCAAATATTTGTTCAACAGATTGCGGAAGGGTCAGGACTCCTCTCTATCTGACCCACCCACCAGCTCTTGCTTTGAAGATCACCGTTAGTCGTGTTTCCCACCCAGGGGAACAGCCTTGCTATCTTTTTCTAACCTTGAACAGGGCTTCTAACTTCACCGCTCAGGCTGTGCTGCTGCCCGGGCTGGGCCGGTAGCCGAAGGGGAGCCAGGCAGCGTGGTAAAGGCCATAGTTGGGGGGCATCCACCCCACCAAAAAAAAAAGGGCTGGGCAGCGTTGTTGCTGCCAGCCTGTTGCAGCAACTCGTTTGACGTCTCAGCAGTAGCTTTCCTCCGCGCTCAGGTTTCACCGTGTCCCTTCTCAGGGGACAGCCGTGCCGTTCCAAGCGTAGGGATGGCGCGGTGCAGCGGAAGCGCAGGAGCCATAAGAGCTCCCGAGTGCCTCACGCGTGGGGCGTGCGTGGAGATGCTCTGCTTCGCTTTCCTGCGACTCCAGCTGCAGGGAGATGAACTGCTGGCCTGCTGCCAGCTCCCCCCTGCAAGGAAGGCAGTGCCACCTTGCACTTACTGTGACGGAGCGGTCCCTCTCCTGCCGCCCTGTTTGCACAGGGAGGCTGTTTGGTGCATCTGAGCTGTTAGAGCCCATCCCGTGCAAACAAAGCTCTCCCGAGAGGTGCAGCAGGCAGGTCCTGGTGAGAGAGATGCAAGTTCTGGCAGGCCTGCTTGGCAGGGACCAGGCGGTTTGTGTTTTAGAGCGCTGCGGCACTTCTCTTCCTGGAAAGCCCCTCTGAAAGAGGGAAGGAGCGCGGTTCCATCGCAGGTATCGCACAGCCTGGCCGCGTAGGAAGCTCTGTTTCATTCCTCACCAGTGGAACAAAGGCAAGCGTAGGATGGCTGCGGGGTGCAGGTTGCCTTTGAAGGGCCCTGTAGGCTGCTGTGTGCTGGGCTGTAGCAGTTTTCTTGAGAAACCATTTTTTTAGGCGAGGGAGAAATGGCAAATCTAGCTCCATAGTGTAGTGAGTGTATTTTGTCACGTTTACTGTCCCTGCCTTGGTTTGCCCTCCTCTCCGCAATCTGGCACTGAGAAAACAAACAAGAACAACCCGAGGGGGCCATTTAATAACCAGCCAGAAGAGAGCTGCTGCCTTGGTGAGCCATCAAAACCAGAGAGGAGGCTTTCCTGAGGCAGTTGTTTTGGCCAGGACCAGATTCCACTAGCTGTGGAGTTCAAACAGTGATCCCAGTGGGGATCGGGAGTCGTGGGGGGAGAAATCTGATGAGTGGGAATGTAGGAGGGGGAGAAGCGCAGGGTGAGCGGGAGGGAGCCTGGCGGGCAGAGATGTACTGACCGTGTTTAATCTGTTTGAGAAAGGAAAGCGAGCAGTAGTTCCTGCCTGGCTGTGACCCTCCAGCGGATGACAGCTTTTCTTTCAAGGTTAAATCTACGTTCAGAGTGAGGTTTAAAGAGGGTGTTCTGTGGGGGCTTGGAGCTAGATCGGTGGACACAGAGGCAAAAGGTTTCCTGTTTGCAGGGGGTGGCGGGGGGGACCAGCCGGAAGGGTCTGTGCCAGGGACTGAAAGTGAACAGCATCTTTGTCACCAGTCTATGACATCTGAATCCCAACAGGCTGGGCTAGGCTGAAGGAAGACTGACTGCTTCCCACCTTGGCTCTGTGCATCCCGGGCTCTCGGCTGGCCCTGACCACGCAGGGCTCGGTGTGTTGGGACGTATTTGTTGTGTCGCTCTGCGGTGGACTGAAAGCTTGTGGTTCTGTTTGGGGAAAACCCTTAGAAGATGTCAATATAGCAAACTCATTTTCTACCTTTTAAATTTTTTTTTCTTGAATAATAGGAAATGACTCAGCCTGTGTCATATGACAAGAGTGCAGCTGGGATTTCGTCCTGTGCTCTTGCTGCAAGCTTCTCAATGGTTTCAGATTGAGGGCAAGCCTTTGATTCTCAGCTCTCCAGAAATGCTTTTTGGCCCTATGCCATCGCCCAGGTAATGCGTACAAGCCTTCCCTGCAACCACCACGGTATTGAGCTGATCCCGGGTGCCCCAGGATCCTTGTGTTTTGTTGGTCTGAGCTTTTTGGGCAGTGTAAGATAAGTGCAAGTTTGAATTCTGCTGCTGTTGTGCCCTGAGACTCAGAGAGGAGCGCCCTCCTAGGTGTGGAAGGGGCACCGAATGGGGAACACTGGGGTTAGCACCGTTTCCCAAACCTCTTCTCTTTCGAGCATTAACACATTGGCCTTCGGGGATGCCCCAGCACCACTAATCCAGTTTGAGATCGCAGCCATCAGTTTAACTTGCTGGCCAACAGGCAGCAGAGCTGGCTGTAGGAAGTGACCATGGGTAGCCAAGGCTGGGCTTTGCTTAGAGATGAATCCCAACCAGGTCTGCGAAGCTTAGCTAGATTATCGCTTTCCACTTTGTCCTCTGTAATTATTTTACAGTCTGGATTTCTTGCAGCTGAGACGATGCCTCCATTGTCATCACCTGCTTGGGATGAAAAAAATACTCTTCCCCTGCCAGCTGGGTCCCTTGTGTCCCTTCACAGTACAGGGTGTTCCTCTCTGGCTGTGGGAACTGCCTGACAGTCACTGCTGGCAGGGTCTTGGCTCGATCTGTCCTGCCTGGTGTAGCCATCCCAGGTAGCCGTGTCCTCGCTGGCAGCTGGAGATCTGGGCTCAGCGTGCAGATCCCTGGCAGCTTCTCATCCTGCCTGCGACCTGGGAGGCTTTTCTGCAGTGCTCTCCAGGAAATGCCATTGGAATGACTTCCACTGCAGCTTCCTGCCCGGCCCGCAGCAGCATTCCTGCCGCTAGACCGAGAACGACACAGAGGCGAGTTTTCAGAGCTTTGCTCTTCGCCCCATTTACTGTTCTCCTTCTTTGGGGCCCTGCCTGTTTGCCTTGCTGCCTCTCCGTGTGCGGTACAGTTTGATTAAGTTCCTTAGATCTGTGATTAGAGCAGGCGCCTGAAAGGCAAAGCTCCTGCCCATCACTGGCTGTGGCTCAGAGCAGCCCACTTAACCCCGCGGTCTTTCAGGAAAAGGGATAGCGTTTCCTTCCCTCCCAGGGGAGCCACTGGGAACTCGGATTCATTTGGTTCTTTAATCCAAAGAATGGAGTGTCATTTAAAAAAAGACCTGTGAAATAATTAACAGACTGTTTCTTGCTGCTCTGTGTTCACAGCTGCTCTGGGTAATGTCAGTCTTCTTGATCGTCCTGCTCCTGTCTGAAACTGGAGCTGGGTTCCCCCCGGCGCTGCCTGGGGTCTCTCCCCATTCCAGCAGCAATGGGGTGTCCCACCGCAGCAGACGAGGTGGGAGGGAGCAGCGTGCTCTTTTTGCCCCGTGTGGAAGCTGCAGCTCTCTGTACATGTTTAGGGTGCTGCACCCAATTTTTTGTGTACGTGGTTTACCCCGGGGAGCAGCAATATGCCTGCAGCCCACAGCTAGTACGGGCTGAATGGTGGTGCAGTGCTTCCAGGCCTTTGCTTAAGCTTCTCTCCTTTGATTTTTACCAAGCTGCTGACGGCTGTAAGCACAGTCCCATCTTGATGTTACAAGGAGTATTTCTCTAGCAGCTCTTTCCCCACTAGCTGTAAAGCCGGAGTATTCCCAGGAGGAGCTGGGGGAAGGGAAGGGATGGATATCGGTTGTAGAAGTGTTGCAGACCTGCTGAACCAAGAGGAGAAGGATTAATGGTGGCTTCTGCCGTGGGAGCAGAGAGGGGCTGGGGGTGGCTGCTGTCTCCCCTCTGGTGTCCCCGATGGGATGGCAGGTCGGGATGTGGACCTACCCGCTGGCTGATTCAGTGCGAAGATATGCTCTGCGGGGTGGCTCTGCCTCTGCGTGGCAGGAAAGCAGCAAGGCTCTCCTCCTCCTCCACCCTCCCGAGAGGGATGTTACCCTTAAACGCTATTGTTCTGAGCAACTAAAGATTAACGCGGATAATGGAGGCATGAAAGCGAAGCCGTGTCCCTCGGTGCCAGGGCACTCCTTGATTTGCCGCCCTGGCCTTGGACAGGGAAACCGTTCCTTCTCCATACTCCCCCCCACGTGGAAGGACACGCAGAGGGGTGTTTGCTGCAAGATCTCTCTGATGTCCGGCTCCTCACCGTCCTTGGGATGCCAAGGGCTTAAGTTAAGGGAACGTGCTTTCTAGAGGTGTGCGAGAGCGTTCCCCGCAGGGCGCCCATGGATGGGGGACGCGATGGCTTTGCTGGGTGCGCGGGGGGCAGCCCCAGGGCGCGGGCTGGCCCTCCCCGCCTTCAGGTGGGGAGAAGGGTTACCCTTTGCGGCAGAAGCAGAACAGCCCAGCGGAGCGAGGGGGCAGAGGGCTGCGGGAGGCAGAGCCGTTAGCAGATGGCTCCAGCTGGGCTTACCGGGGAGCAGGTGTGGGTTTCGGGAGGCAGCCTTTTAAGGGAGATGTCGGTTTTGAACCCTGGAGGCTTGAGGGGCTGAGCCGTGGCTGCCATGACTCGCATGCTGGGGAGCGGTGACCTAGTTGTGCTGTAGAAATGCTCGCTTTATTTTTTATTTTTAGGTATTTTGCTTATTTTATCCTCATGTTTAATTTAGTTAACCAAAAAAAAGAAGAATCTGAGGGCTGAGCAGTGCTGGGAAGGACTGCCTGCAGGCGGGAATGCCCGCTGCAGCTCCTCGGTGCAGCCAGCATCTCTCCAGCCGCCCGTGTCTTCTCTCGGACACGTGCTCACGTGTACCAGCCCAGTGCTGTCTCTCAGGATCTCTTTAATGGGAAACCCAGTGCACTCAGCGCTGCTGCCTGCCTCGGGGTAGCCAGGGAGGAGCGTGATTCGGGGCATTAACCAGAGAGCCTCCCGTGGCCATGGGGACCGTTTGAATGTCATGCTGTAACTGGTCTGCCTTCCCTCTGCTACTGGGAGCAGGGAGCTGGGTGAGCGTGGCGTTTCGGCAGGTTCGGGGCTGGTTACTCTCTCAACCACTGCTTGCCCCTGCATTTACACAGCGTGCCCAGGGAAGGGTAATAGGCTGTATCTGCAAAGAGGGAAGTTTCAGGGGTCTGTGCAATTCCCTTGGGGAGAGCTGCTTGAGTTTATTGCATTATCCTCCTTCCTGCTCAAGCTTGTGTTTCAGCTGTGTCTGCAGACGTAGCTTCTGATTTAAGTAGATCCAATTAGTAGCTAGCTTCTGGCATGGGTATCCTGCCTGGGGAGATGAGCCCTGGAGATGAGGAGCCTCCGGTGGGAGAGGGGCTGGGCTCAGCCTTCCTGCCGCCGCTCCTGATATAGGATGGACCTGGAGCTCCCCAACTTGCAGCCCCGGTCCTGAGCTCAGGGGGAAGCCAAGGCAGGCGTCGCCTGCTCCGTGCTCCACCTGGCCAAGAACAAAGAGCAGGCAGGTTCTCCCTGCCTGTACCGCTGCCAGCCAGGTGCTCTTAAGGCTGAAATAAAATATTCCAAAACGTGACATCTTGGCAGCAGGCAGGGCTTGGAGCAGGAGCTGCTCATGCCGGGCGGTGTGCGGGGGGTCGATGGGCAGAGCCCTGCAGGGACCTGTCTGTTGGGGGGTAGGACCGTGTGCCCAAGGGGAGAGAGCTGCTGGAGCTGGCTGCTTCCCAAAGGAGCATGGAAGGGTTTTCTTCTCTGCTGGAGGGTGAAGGGCTCTTTGGGAAGCCCAAGGAAGAGACCTAGGCTGGCCCAGAGCTGGTTTGGTTTGAATGCAGCTAATGCCACGCTCAGGTGGAGCGGGACAGCTGTCTGCATCACTTCATTAGTTCTCCAAACGATGCTAGTCCCATTTGCACATCTCTTTTTGCTGTCATTGGGGTTGAGGAAGGCGCATGAGCGTTGTGCAAGGAGCACGGCGGGCAGCAGTACGTGACATTACTCTGTGTCTGTGACTCGTGGCTCAGGGTTTTTGGGCTGGGATGTGGCCCTGGGTAGTGTCTGGGTGACGTATGACTTATGTATGGAGAAAATGAGGTGTTGCTACCTGTAAATCAGCCATCATAGCAGTGTTGCAAGTGCTTCCATCCCATAATGGTATGGCTCACCAGCGTATTAAACTTGCCGGAGAGCTAATATCTTTTATTAGAGCAACTGACCTCATTTAGAAGCTTCCAGTGCACCAGCCAGTGATTATTTCATGCAACAACACGTATGGAGGAGCCCAGGGCAGAGCACAAAGTCTCCTTCTCGTGCTGCCCCGCTCTCTCCCACATTTGCTGCATCAGCTGCCTGCTCTGCTTCCTGCCCTCAAGTCAGCAAGGATTTTGCTAAAAGGGACTTCGTGGCCTGAATCATTTGAGATTTCATGTGGACTAACAGGAAGTGAAAACAGAATGAGCACATCTTCCTCCTCTTCCTGCACCTCCACCCTTTCCCCTTTTTCATTCAAGTGGCATGTAAGAATTACAGCAGCCTCAAGAGGTGCTGGGACTGAAGCGGGAAGTGGTGAGGCTTGGCCGGCACTCCTCCAGGATGCTGGAGGAAAAGTGGCTTGAGGCAAGAGAACCGGGCGGCCCTTTCCCGGGACGTGTCTCCCACGGTGACTGTCCCTGCATCCAGCCCTGCTCCCTTCGGCTCTGGTAATGCTGCCGTTCCCTGCAGTGGGGGTTTGGGGTAAGGCTCATGGTGCGGTTGAGAGCTGGAGAGATCCATCAGCATCGCATGACTTGGCCTCCGGATAGGAGGGAACGTGGCTCTGCAGCCAGGCACACGTGAGCGTGGCACATCTCCTCGGTGCAGGTTTCCCCATAGTTACACAAGGGCACGATTGCACAGGAGCCGTGACGTCTGGGAAAAGCAATGACAAGGTGAAAATTGAGCTTTGTTCCTCGGCTGCGGGGGACCCTGCCGAGGTGTTTGTCCAGCGCAGCGAGCCGGCCGTGGCGCTCGTGCTCCCCGGCACCGCAGGCAGCAGATAACCGTGAAATTAAAGCAGGAATCTTCCCCTGCCCCCCGAGTGCGCCCCTCGCACAAAGGCGGGCGGGCAGGCAGGCTGCTCTGCCTGCCGGGGCTCAGACACCATCTGTCCGGTGGGGAGAAGCATCAGAGAGACCGTCTTTCCTCCGACTATTCCACTTAATGCCCTTTGGAAAACAATGCCATTCCCAGCAGGTGCTAATCTCTTGAGTGGATCCGGCTCAGCCAATGTGTTCTTCGCTGTGCCTTTGTACTGGAGCCTCCTCGCCTGCCAGCCGTTCTGCTGCCGAGCTCGCCCAACGCCGGCCGGGGCTTCGGCACCTTCGGGAGCCCTCAGCCTGGTTCATTCTGGGAGAAACACTGATGAAAGATGGATGCAAGTAGATTAGTCATTCGTACCATCTCCCGGCTTTAATACACATGAATGTTTCAGCAGATTTCTGGAACGGAGAGCGCAATTCCCTTCTCTCCCATCTCGTGCTGTGCGCAGCAGTCTCCCGGGGCAGGGATGGGGGTTACAGCTGTCACCGGAGCCCCTTTCATGTATTTGGAAAATGCTGAAATTGGACTGAATGGTGTGGGGTTATTGCAGGTTTTCTGGAGCTGGTGATGAAACCAGTTTGACAGGAGGCTGCCGCAGCGAGGATTAGGGCTGGAATGTGCTGGTGAGGGTTTGTTTCTGGTTAGAAAGGAGCTGGCTCTGGCCCTTGCTAGGCTGAAGCCCCCCGCTAGGCTGAAGCCCCCCCACAGGTTTGTTGGGCTTTGGGCTGCGGCCCCATGGGCAGCCTCCCCACAGGTTGCAGCCCAACGTGTGAGGGGGGGATGTGCTTATTTAATTAACCCTTTTGAATTTATGGCTGCATTCCGCAGGGTCGCAGGTTTCTCTGCACGAAGAGCCCTGCAGCTTGGGCAGGGGCAGCACCCCAGCGCCCACACACCCCGGCGCCCGCTCCCAGGGCGGGCAGGAGAGGCAGCAGGGCCGGTGGCATTCCCTGCCATTGTCATGGAGATCAGCAGCTGCTTCCCTGGAGGTCATCATTTGCATAACAGTTAGAGCTGGGTCTCTGGAGCATTTGCACCTGCGAGTTTGCAGTCCCCAGAGCCCCTTCCCCTCCCTGTGTCCCCAGAGCCCCTTCCCCACCCCATCCCGGGCTTGCCCAGGGTGCTGATGGGGATCAGAGGGGTGAAGCTGGGGATGTGGAGAAGCTCCGAGACCCCTCTGCCTTGGATGGCATGTTTTTCCTTGGCATGCTCCCAGGTCGGGGGGCCACATTGACCTCCAGTCCCGATGCCGCAGGCGGTGCTGTGTGACTGGCGCGGGCACGCTCGGTGTCCCTGCTGCCCACATTTCGGGCCTGGGCTTCACACAGGGCTGGAGATGGTCAGGGCCACACATGGATGCGGTGTGTGGGGGAGCAGGGCAAAGGGAGGGCTTCCCAGATGTCTTTTCCACGTTCATAGTGTGTAGGGACCGGCTGAGCTGTGTTTACAAGGATCCTAGTGGCAGCCTTTGGGAATATTTACGGTTTCTTTTTTTCTGACAGATCTCAGCTGCCTTTTCCCCTCTGTGCTTCACCTCCAGGTCCGCATATGCCGCTCCCATGTGGTGAGCTGGCAGCCCGAAGGAGCTCTGGGAGCAGGTTGCTGTCGATGCAGGGCTTTGTTGAGGTCCGCACTGAGCTGCTGCCTTTCTTTTTTTCCATGCTAGTCTCGCTGCTCAGCACAAAACTGTTCCCAGCATCTCATTAACAGATGTCTGGTCATCCAGATGACTCTGCTCCTGGCCAGTGATTGGTGTTAGATCTCTTAGCAGTAACACAGCTGTAGTTACCGTGAAGGTATAACAGAAACAGCCTTGTTTTCAAGTGAAACATTGCCTCGTGACAAGAATGCATGGTTTGGGAGTCAGACGCCGTGGCTCACGCTGTTGGCTCGTATGCAACTCTAGGCAAAGCATTTAACCGCCCCGCACCTCTGTTGATCTGTCTGGGAATGATGCTGACTTGTTCCGCAGTGGAAAACCAACTAATTCTTGATAAAATCCCTTAAGATCCTTGGGTGGGAAAGGCTTTTGCGCGTGCAGAGCTGGTTGCTGTGGGTGTCCGTCTCAAAGACAGGCTGGCTGGGTGTCAGGGGTGTAGCTCCTGCTGGGGGCAGATCCTCCCTGTCGAAGTCGGACCAAGTGCCGCTGATTCACCGTGAATAGTCTGGGTAAAGCCTGTCTCTTCTCTGCTGGTTATCAGAGCTTCGTGCCGGTGTCTCAGTGACCTCCATACCCTCCACCTCCTTGTACAAGGGAAGCTTTGAGCACCTGAACTGCCCTTCCCAGCGACCAGCACCCTTCCCTTCCCTTCCCACTCTGCCCCTGGCTCAGGAGAGACCAGATGGGAGTTCATTGCCCACATCTGCTTCCTTCCCCTGCCCTCGAGGTTCGGTGCCGTTTCCTGAATCCTCTTTCCGCCAGTGTTGGGGCTTATCTTGAAAGAGGAACCCGCTCTACTCTGAATGGCAACTGTTCTCCCTCCCGCTGGGCCGGGGGAGCTGCTTGGGCAGTGCTGGTGAATGAAACCAGCTGAACCTCTGGGGGTGGCTACCAGCAAGGGGCTGAAACTCTGGGTCTTCCCCTTCTCTTTTCCAGGCGAGGATGTCAACACTGTCTCAGCCAGACCTTGCGCTTGATTAATCTGCTCTGCCACCCGACACAGAGCACTTTGGGTCAGACCCTCCTCCTCTTTTCGCTCTGCCGCGGTGTCGTGTATCACCACTGGGCAGTGTTTAAATGGCTGCTGCGTCTTCCCCGGTGGTGGGTTACGGTTTGGGGCACTGCGAGTGTCTCCAGAGCCTTTGGCACTGCAGAACCTCCCTGCCCTGTGGGGTGGTGGGCACCGGTGGAGTCTGGATCTCCAGGTCTTCTGTCTCCTGCAATCAGCACGTGCAGCTGGAGGGAAGTCCGTTCCCCTCCCCAGCAGGAAAACGTTGTGTCCTTCCCCAGCACTGGGGGAGGAGAGGCGAAGCCGGGGGATTGCCTTTTGCGTATGCATAACCTCTTGCTGCTTCCTCCTCGCCTGCCCCAGAGCATCCTCCTCTCGGACGTGTCTCACCCGGGGTGGGGAAGGGGATGTGACGGGCGTTCAGTGGGGGAACAGCCTGTCCTCTCTGGGGTGGAAGAGGCCCACGGGCACGCGGAGAGGGCGCTTGAGACACTGACGTGCTGTTGCTACCATAGTCCTTGTGAGCTACTCAGGAATTCCAAATATTTCCTCTCAGATAAAGGTGACTGGGGGAGGCCAGAAATATCTGGACGTGTCTGGACAAGCCTGAGATCCCAAACAGCAGGCCAGAGAGGTCGGAATCGGTACTTGGAGTGCTGGGCTTCAGGTGCAGAGCGGCCGAGGCCCCGGGGCAGTGTGGGAACCGAGCAAGCTGCCTTTCCCTAACCTCCAACCCTCCCCCAGGATGGGTCGGGAGGACACTTCTGCCTGTTTTCCCACTCCCCCTGGTCTGGGATTGCCATTCCCAGGGGACACATCTGGGATCGCAGTCGTGCAGGGGCTGAGCTATCGCAGCTCCTGGGGAGGGTTTTCCCTGAGGAAGGGCAAGGCGTTCTCCTCCCAGGTCCCCCGCTGGCCCCAGCTGCATCTCCAGCAGCTGCTGCTCCCTTCCCAGGGGAAGGAGAGGGGCTCCTGTCCCTTCCCTGCCCGCACAGTGCTCTTGTCGTGCTCTTCTCCGTCTGTAGCACCCGATAGCTCTCGGTTCACTGTATGCCATTTATCTCTTGTTCAGCAAACACTTCCTTTTCTTAGAAGTAAGGGCTTCAAAACACGCTTCTTGGAACTGCCTTTCCCCAAGCTCGGCAGCACATACCACGGAGAAGACAGCACCAAGGCTCGGCTGCCAGCCCTCCCCGGCTCCCTTCCCTGGATGTGGAGGCCCTCTCCTGGTGCCTGCCCCACTGCCAGCCCTGCTGGGAGGCTGTGCCGCCCCTTCCACCCCCGCAGCCTTCCTGGGAACAGTGGGGATGTCCCTTCCCATGGGTCAGGAGGAGCCTGCAGAGACGCGTGGGGCTCCGTGGGGCAAGCCTTACTGAATCCCCAAGCGAAGTGGCTTTTTCTGAGGAATCCATCATGAGGAGTGTAGCCTCCCTCCTCCCACCGGGTGCTCCCACAGCATCGGGTGCTGTGGGTGCACGGCCGGGACATACTTCCAAGGGAAGGACCTTCCCCAGGGATGAGGGTGCTGGTACAGAGGGATGTTGTAGGGGTGATGGAGGCACTCCACAGCTGGTGGTTTTGGACAAGTTGGTGTATTCTGCCCCAGTTCCCTTGTGCCATCCATCCCTGCCAGCCTGCTCACTGCGTGCTGAGCTCTGTCACCGCTCTGCTGCTTGTCACCACCTATCAGCAGAGGGATTTCCTGTGCCGTAATTAAAAATATCCCCTCCTTGGGTTTGAGCTCTCCTCTCATCCCTCTCCTGCAGCACAGCACTGCAGGATTTTCCACCATTTCCATGGCCATCACCCTGGGCGGCCAGCCGGGCAGAGGGGCTGGGAGTGGGCAGCAGCCCTCACCTTTCTCCCTGGATGGCACCTGCGTGTGAGCCACCGTCCTGCCTGTTCCGGCAGGGCCGGGATGCAATACAACACCTCCGCGGAGCCCGTGCCAGCTGGCAGGGCTGGTGGGAAGCAAGCTGCCTTCTGCTGCTCAGTGTAAGCGGTGGGAGTCACGGGGACGGTTGTCACATCCCTGGAGAGCGCTCTGCGTGAGGCAGCAGCGGTGACGTGCCCCAGGGTGAGTTAGCAAAGTCCCTGTTGTCCCAATGCCCTGGCCCCCCCGGTCTGCTGATACCTCCTGGTGGTCGAGGGGGTGTGGAAGGCAGCCGGGAGAGTTGTGAGATGCTGGAGACTGTGTTTGGTGTAAGGCAGGGCAGAGCTTTGGTGGGGCAGAGGTGGGTGCTGAGCTGCCAGCTCACCTGGGTGGTTGTTGAAGTACCTGATCCCCTGTGGCCAAGGAGAGGGACACGGCCCGGCTCCCTGGGAGTGAGTGTGCCTGTCTGTTGCACGCCTTGCTGTGAAAAGCTGTGTGTGAGCTTGATCCTGTATGTCAAGATGAGGAGATACCTTACAAGCTGTGGCCGTGCTGGGGCTGTTTTGGGGGAGCCAGGGGACTGGCACCGTGTTTCCGTGAGTGATGCAGAGGCACCTGCCTAAAGATTCTCTTCATCCCAGCCATGATCCAGTCACCAAACCCCCCGCAGGTCCCGTGGCAGCAGTTGCAGCCCGTTGCAGGCGGCGGGGCAGGCATGGGAAGCATCCTACAGGCAGGCAGGGATGCTGCCTCTGCCTCCAGGGAGGCCCTGGTAAGGCGTGACACAAGCACAGCGTCAGCTGGGCTTATCTCTGCTTTCCCAGAGCAGACGGCTTACTGGAACTGCATTCACTTATCAGGGAACAGGGGACCTTGCCGGGAAGATGGGCTCGAGGTGCGACAACGTCAAACCCCTTCTGACGCCGAGGTGTCCAGTGCTCTGAGCTGCCGGCGATCCCCGAGCTCGCAGCTCCAGCTCCCTCTAGCCCCAGCGCTCCTGCTCAGCCCTGATAAACCTGGGAGCTGCTGGAACATAAAGTTCTCTGTTTCATGTAACCTGCCCATGGACCCCTCCTTCCCTGCGGTGCCTGTGGCCCGGGGCCCTGAGCAGCCGTTCTCATGGTGGTCTGAGGTCCCTGGGTGCCCAGAGGGGCAGGAGGGGTGACATTGTGCCGTGGGGGTGCTGCACAGGGGGCTCTCTGAGACCCTGTTCTCAAGAGCAGTTCATCGCTGGTGGTCTTCTCTCTCTCTGCCCCCCATCTCCCCCTGTCCCAGGCCATGGCCATCTGTCCCAGCCCCACCACATGCCTCCCTGTGGCCGTTTGCCGCGCAGTGGCTCTGCCGAATCTGCCCAGCTCTTGCTGCTGCAGATGAAGGACTGGAGGCGGCCGGCTCGGACGAGCTGGGCCGGAGTGACTGCATTCCTGGTTGGGCCTCGTGCTTAGCCCGCTCTCCCAAAACTAGGGGGAAGGCGATTTGCAAAATCCAGGTCATGCTGTGGAGTCACCTGTGATGGCCAGGCCATGGGAGTGCTTGTCTTGCTGGGATGCGGCTGTGGGGAGAGGGAGGTGGGAGGCTCTGCTATGGACCCAAAAACGCCAAGGGGGATTTGAAGCGTGGGCTCCTGCCGCAGCCGTGGGTATCAACCCTGCTTCTGCTCCCCCAGGCCTTGGCCATGGAATAAAGCCCAGCGTTTTCCTGCTGCAATGATTTCTATCACACTTCGATGCTAATTTTAGAGAGCCTAGAGCACGTGATGCATCTCCTGCCCTGCCCGCGTTGTATTCTCCGTGCAAATCCTTTCTGGCATCCACTTTTCTCATGACTGGTCCTGTGCTTCCCCCATCGCCCTCTGTGCGTGATTCAGAGCGAGGAAGCACAAGGCGTCTGTCATCCGCCTGGTCCCCACCACCGCTTTCCTGCCAGCCGGAGCCCAGCAGCCTTCCTGCCCCTTCCCATGGAGGAGGAAGGAGCCCCAGAAAGCCGCAGAGATGGTCTCTGTGCTGTGCCCCCAGCCCTCTCCTCACTGCTTCTCTCTTCCCACAGGAGCGGTTTGTGGACCTCTACGGGAACGATGCTGCTGCCGAGGTGAGGAAGGGCCAGGAGACCTTCAACAAATGGCTCCTGACCGGGGCGACGGTGGCAGGAGTGCTTCTGCTGGGATCCCTGCTGAGCCGCAAGTGACCCACCGCCGAGTCCCCCCCTCACCAGGACGACTGCGCCTTCACCACCACATCCACTACACTCCGCTCCCGAGCACCGTCACTGGAGCCGGGGGGCAACCCCTCCGCTTCCCGGGCGAGCGCCCCCTGCTCCACGGAGCTTTCTCCCTCGTGCCGCCAGCTCCTTTTATCGTAGCCCCCTCTTATTTACCGTTCCGTTGTGTTTTAAAGGCGCTGAGACCAATGCAGCACTTCAGCCAACAGCTCCCAGCGCTGGGGAGATCCAGGCAGCCGGGGGGAGTACTGGCTAGAAAGTGTCCCCACCCTGCAGGGTCCTCTAGATCACTTTCAAGAGAATAAACAGACTTATTTTTGCATGTGTGAGTGCGTGCGTGTGTGTAGATGTGTCACTAATATAAGGTTCCCCAGCCAGAGCAAGGGTTGAGGCTCCGTGCCCCCGTCTCCGGCACGCTCAGGCCCTGGGAAGAGGCAGGCTGCAGAACGGGACGCAGCTTCCCTGCAGCATCCCTATCCCGTCCCCGCTTCCTCCGGGCAGAGCTCATCCCTGCGGTGGAGGCGAGCCGGGAGGAAGAGGCAGAGGTTGGGGGCGAGGAGCTCTGCCCTCCTGTCATCCTCTAAGCCCCTTTCTCCCCCGACAGCAGCTGCGGGGAGTCTCGGGTGAGGATGGTGTGTCAGGCCGAGGGTTGTGCCCGGCTGGAAGGGATCCTCTTCCTCCTCTTCCCTCTGAATGTAGGTTGCTGTGGGGCTGTGCATATCCCTCCCCATGCCTGCTCCTCCGGGGTGGCAAAGGAAGGAGGCAGGCGAGGGAGGGAGAGCGCTTTCCCTGGCCCCAGCCCTGGCACACGGGGCTCTGCGGAGAGCTGGGGCCGTGGCGTCCCGCCAAGGGCAGCAGCAGAGAATTTGGGGGGTGGAAGGGGCAGCGGGGGAGCGATGCTCCTGCCCTTCAGCAGGCTGGCAGCAGGGGAAGGCAGAGCCCTGGCAGCAGCCCCACCATGGGGCTAGTGGCCGAGTGAGCCCGGGGAGGCCGAGAGCCGTCCCTGCCACCGGGAAGCCTCTTTGCACTGCCCTGGTTGGTGCCGGACCCCGTAGCCCAGGCAGATCCCTGTCCCCGCGGCGTGGCTGTGACGGGTGCGTGCAGTGGCAGAGGTGTCCGGCTTCCCCCCGCTCCCCGCGCTGCTCCTGCTGCCACCAGGGCAGGGGACCTCCGGGCTTTGAGCTGAAATTAGCTTCAAAAATAACCCCTCGTCCTTCGGAGCCCACCACCGGCAGACCCAGCTGTCCAGGCGGGCTTGTCTGTGTACATACCGCCCGCGCTCTGCTGTACATATCCGAGTAGTTTTTAATTCATTTGTGAATACTCTTAATGCTATTTNGTTGCTGTTGTCCCCAAGGGGATGGTGCTGGGTAGGGTTGGCGTGGTGAGGTGCTGCCTGTTGGGACATGGGGGGGGGACATGGCTGTCTGTCTCTGTCACAGGCAGCATTGGGCCAGACCCCCCCTGCCCATTCCTTCCATTTCTCATCAGGGCTATTCCTGTGTCTCAGAATCATTGAATCATGGAATGGTTTGGGTGGGAAGGGACCTTAAAGATCACCCAGTGTCCCCCCCTGCCCTGGGCAGGGACACCTCCCACCAGCCCAGGCTGCTCCAAGCCCCGTCCAACCTGGCCTTGAACCCCTCCAGGGATGGGGCAGCCACAGCTTCTCTGGGCAACCTGGGCCAGGGGCTCACCACCCTCAGAATGAAGAATTTCTTCTTAATATCTAAATCTCCCCTCTTCCAATTTAAAACCATCATCCCTTTGTCCTATTGCTCCACTTCCTCATAAAGAATCCCTCCTGTAGCTCCCCCCCCAGCCCCGTCCTCATTGATCTGGCTGGAGAGCCCAGTCCAGGCTCTCAGCTGGGCTGGGGGGACTGGTTTTGGGTCTGTGGGCTCAGGGCCGGCGGGGGGGCCGGGCAGAGGGAGCATCCACGGCCACACTGGGGTGAGGCGGGCAGGGGGCTCACGGCCCCCCACATCCCAGTGGGTGCCCCTCTGGCACCACAGCCCCCCCTCCGCGAGTTCCCGGGGCTGCCCCTCACCACCGCTGAGCTGGGAAAAAGGGAACACACACCCCCCAACGCCACCTGCTTTGGGAGGGGGACTCATGTCGGCACGGTGTGACCCCCCCACGCGGGTGGCCCCCATCCCACAAACACCGGGGCTTGGTCGGGATGCCCCAGACGTGGAGGATGGGGCATCCGGCAGGATGGGGCACCACT
>VXBO01000208.1:35242-58929 GCA_013400135.1 Rhinoptilus africanus | reverse complement strand
AAAAAAAAAAAAAAAGGCACTGCAGAAAATAATATAATGTTGAGAAATAAAATTTAGCCCTGACATACAAGATTTTCAGATGCAAGCCATGATTTATTATTGTGCTGTTTCAAACTGACCTCCTCCAAATTAGTCATGTGATGAGCAGTGGAACATACATAATCTTTCTACAAACATTTTAATGGTGAGTTTAGCCCGGAATTATAAATCACACACAAGTGTGCCTCTAATAGAGATGTGTGAAGGTACTTGACTTGATAAACACTTCACACAGGTTTTTTTTTATTGTGAATGGCTGTGTGGTTTTGGAATTTCAGTTCTAAATATATAGTCTAGATTAAGAAGGATACATGTTTCTTGTATTTTAAATATTCCTTTCAAAGCTCATTATGGTGGTGATGGACTTAGTGTTAATTTCTGTGTGTACTGAGTAGTGGTTAATAGTGTCTTTTCCTGTATCTGCAAATATCTATACAGAGCTGAATAAGAAGGCAGGTTATTTTAATGCTGAATAGCATCAATGAACAGTTGTGGCTATTGCTGGTTTTTTTCCCTATTTTCAAGTTCAAATACAAATCACAAAAAGCCTAACAATTCAGGAATACTAAGTAGGTCTTATGATAATGTACCTTTTGCTGTGTATGTGATTGCATTTCAGATACAAAATAAATCAGGATTGAAATGTTTCCATAAAACCATGCTATTAGGAAATTCACAAATTGATCAGGAGGTCTTTATTTCAGTCCTCTGAATATCTTGTTAGACCTTTCATTGATCACAGCATGTTTTTAAGAGGTTTCGAGGCTTCTTGCAAAATATTTCCCCGGATCTGAAAGCCAGATGGTTACATTGCAGAAGTCATGAGCAGTTAATTGCTGAACTGATTTGAGTACTCCAGAACATATCAGCATGCAGACCAAAGGCTTCCATCTCGGCTGATCAAACTAGTTACCTCATGCTCTTTGCTGAGATTGGCATCCCTGTTAGAGATGGTAGGGAAAACAGATTCTCTTTTGGGGAAGCAAGAAACAAAATGCTTTAGGTTTGAAAAGATTTCTTTTGAAAGTAATTTGTTTGGCACTCTCACATCTATTACATGTATGACATTTTCCCTCAAGTTTACTTTATTTGGATTAATTTGCTGCCTCCCCCATAGCCCCAAACTGTTCTTCATGTCAGGTCTATGGTATTTGTTTGCCTACTGTGTTGAATAGTATGCCAGATAGAGATAGTACCATCTCTCACGATTTCCTTTCTATTCACAGTATGTTGACAGAGTTCCCTCACAGTGTTTGATACTTTGTATTTATTTTTTTTTTTCCCCAAAGCATAAGCAGAAATACTGTTTCAGTTGCAGTGACATACAATATAGAATAGATAACAAAATGGCAAATACAAATGTTACGGTTGTTTTGCTGCATGCAGTTTCTCATTTTGCACCCATCAGTTGGACTTTTTGTTCTGAAGAAAAAGATGATTAGTAATCAGTATTCAGAAGGAAAGCAAATGCTTATTTTGCTTTCTTTCAACCTTAAATAACCCATTAGTTCAATAGTAGTGCTCGAGATGATTTTAAAATTTCATAGGCTAGCAAATTCCTAAATTGCTTTTCTTAAGTAATTTTTAGGCTGACAGCTTTTTCAATATGCAAACTCTTTTAAACGCTTTTCTGTATAAGAATGTTTTAGAAATTGTTGACACCTGTGTAATATGAAAATCTTACGATGTTCCTATATTTATTGCTTTCATCTGGATACTACTATCACACTATCTTAAAGGCATGGTTATAAATGATTTCTAAAAGGTTAAGAAGTTGTGTTTAAATAATTCTTTAAATGGTTATGACAAAATTAGAGAGGTGGTTAAGTTACATGTAACTCTGAGAAGCATCATCACAAATTTTTTCAAATATTCTTGTAATCATCCAAAGCTAAGGTAAACTTTAACGTGTCTCTTTAACTTGATCATAGGAACTATTAATCCCACATTAACCTTTCTGAAATATTCAGACATGCACATGCAATGTAAAATGTTTACAGTAAATCAGGGAGGATAAAGTCAGGCTTAAAACTTGCACAATCTTCATGTAATGAAGCACACAGGCGAGGGGGTGGCTACAGAGACTTATGTCTGCTGTATGTGCTGCCACAGAAGTACTTGCAGCCACCTCATTGGTAGAGTGGGGCTTTTCTTAACATGTGCCCTACTATAAAAGTGATCCAGCGCTCACTGTTCCCTGTGCATTAACCGACTCTTAAAATATGAAAACAAAAATTATTTGGAACACATTTTTCTCATTAGTCATATCTGATCGTAAATATCAACTTTCTTGAGGAGGGTATATAAGAAGAATTTGTGCGTGTGTGTCATTCTGAGAGTGACAGTGTCTGCCCAGGGGGACATCATGCTTTTTGCCCATGAATATATTTCTTACGCTTATCTTTATGCTTTTAAAAATCATAAGATAGTGCATGTGATCTTTACGTCTGTATTCTTATTTTCTAGATATAATTGCCTGCAACTGTTACAGCAAAGAAACAAAATGTGTGTCAAGTTTGGATATATTTACTTTAAAAGGTGTATTTTGATCATGCATTCTACTGCTGATTCTAACAATATATATCATTTTTTATATAACAGTATTCAAAGTTTGATATAAATTTTGCCTCTATTGCTTATATTTTAATACCACGCGACACAGTAAATAGTACAGAAGTGAGTATAGTGTGAAACAATTTTGCAGCAACTTGCATTTTGATTAACTTACCACAGTTGTCGGATCCACAGGCATGAGGTTGTGAAAAATAATCACTTATATGTATTTCTATTAAGCAATTCTATTTCCTTCTTTTAGGAATACCAAACTGTTTTCTGGATATTTTTTCATAATATTAACAAACAGTGATATATGTGCATGTGTGTACTGAATTATAAACTATAAATAAAAAAGCAAAGAGAAACAAATTGTTGAATAACTCCAGTAGAAGTGTCATCATCTTGTGGAAGTCTAGAAAGGAAACATGGTCAGTTAAATTATAGTGCATATACATAAAGAAAAATATTTATACAAGAGCCAAATTATGCAATTTTAAACAATATTTTTTCAGTACGCTGCCAAGTAAAAGTCACATTTTACTCTCATTTCCACATTGTCATTCATTTCTGACAGCTGATATGTTTGAACCTGTAAATTAAAGAATGTTAATAGAGGCAGGTGAGAAACAAAGAGCAAGAAAAAACATTAATTCTGATTCCATAGTGTCTTTGATTTTTCTTAATTTAATCAGGTATTTCTATTCACATTTTAAGAGAAGAAACTGTAATACCTCTGCATTTATCTGCTCCACTTCAAATCATATGTATTTACTTACAGCATCAGTATATTTGTTGTTTCCAGGCTATTCATTTGCAAAGTGCTTTGAGGGGTCTTAAATGTGAAAATTGTTATATGAAGCCAAATAGTATTCTTCTTTTAAATGACTCATAAAAATGCCTCTACTTAAAAACATTTGTATCTATACACAGTTTGAGTGTGTTTATACAGACCCTTCAAACGGAGACATTTTTATGAGACATTTTAAAAGGTGAACAGAATTTGAGTTTGTATAGCACTGATCAAGTTTAAAGTATCACAAAGAAATGAATTACGGTGCATGGTGGCAAAAGAAACTTGACAGACAAAAGCTACTAAGAAGGGACGTTGTCTGAACTGTTGTGTGTTCTAACACTCTTATGAAAAATACCATGTGATTCTTGCATTTTCTTAGGCTACAGACTGTTCACTAAAGGGACTGGAATAGAACATCTTGTATGAAAGGTAGCCCCTCTTCTTTTCCACTCTAGATTTCATTTTCCTAAAAGTCTTTGATGAGGAGGGAGGACTAGGCTCCGCTGTGGTACATTAATTTTTCTCAGTATATTCACTCCTACTGGCCTACAGTTAGGAGCTGCATGTTATTTATAAGTGGTTGTGTCATAGTAGTGGAAGTAATGTTGGGGTATATTTTCACACATGTGTTATTTTCTATTGTGATACTAACAGATTCCATGGAGTAAACCTGACAGCCTGTTTCTTAAGATAAAAACTAGGGTAAAGGAATATAGGTTCCATCATCCCTCATTAATACAAATTGCTGTTTGGAGACCTCAATTTAAGACAGACAGTCAAGTCTGTCTCTGTTTAGGATGCCACTTAAGAGTCTGCCTAATATTAAAAGACTATTTCCATATATGCCAGCATGGTTTTAAGCAGCTCTCTGCTAAAGAAAGTACTCTTTTTCCCTGAGATGTACCCCAAGATATTAATCATCTCTTGTTACTGAAGAGCCTACATTGTTATTGAATAATACAGGGGTAAAACATACTGTCTTGGGCACTTTATTTTATTGGATCCTCTTTCCTAATTTCATTGTTTGTTGTTTTACCTTGACTAATTTGTTTTCTTTTATCCGATGAAACTCATTGTGAGGGACTTTGAAATAGGTGCTTTGTTAAACACCAGAAAGGGGTTGCATTTCCCTGAGAAATCAAGTGAAGCCTATGTCATAGCTTGTTATAGCTATATATACTTTTTAAAATCTTCTAATAAACATTTTGCTTCATTTTTTGCTTTGTGTTGTTTCTTATCTGCTTTGTCTCAGTACATAGATTCTTACTACCTACAGCAAAATTTAGTTATAAAATAAGTTTTGAGGTGCCCTCAACCTCAAAGTAGACACTCCTGTTGTACTTATTGTGGTTTAGTTCCCATTCTTACTTACCAATTTACACATTTTCTCCCCAGATCTGTCCTCTGGTAGTGGAGTCAGAGGAGGCAAACTATGCAATGCCTTCCCCCACAGAAGCTGTTTCTTTTTGAGTTCTGTTTTCTACATTATATCTTATAAACCACTGAAAATTTTGACAACAGCATAAAATACGATAGGACTTGTGTGGAATTAGAGGCGCATCTTGAAAATTACTTCAGCTAAATGAAAACACTTCAAAATAACAAAATGAGTCTCATGGAGAATGTGTTAATGATCTGATGGATTGAACTGCATGTTAAAAAATAGTGATGGTAGATAGGGAAATGATAGTACTGAAATCCATTCTTGGACTAAAACTCTTAGCTGGAAGAAGAGAAATTAAACCTAGATAAAGTCAAATAAAAGGTCTTTGCTTCAACTTTCCTGGCACTGATGGAAATAGCCCTGGTTCTGGTCTTTGTCAGAGAAATAAAGCTGCATGATTCACTGAAGAGACAGCTCAATGAACAGTCATGACAGGCTTGATTCATCAGCAACTTTCATGTTGCATTCCAGCAGTAATTATTTATTCCTGTAGAAACTGGCTTCAGTTTTGGGCGATCCTAGCTTCTTTGGGAGCACAGAGCAGGAATAAAGCTGGCTTACCCTTGGTTGGAGATTCTCTCAGGATAGTTCCGTTATTGGCAAATAGCAGGCATTTGGCCAGGCAGAGAGTATGGCTACCATGTTGCTGCCCTGCTCACTACATACCTGCTGTTAAAGCTCCTTCTGGAAGCTGTGGGTAGCCCCTTTTAGGGAGGCCATGAAACTGCACTGTGGGGTTCCTTGGAAATGGAGCAACAGCCAGCAGAATGGCCCGGGTCTAATCTTATCAGAACAGATTCTCCTATGAAATTCTTGCTGTCTGACGCCTGCACTTGGTTGAGCTGATATAGGAATATGAGGAATTAATGAACTAATTAATAGTAATATGTCAACTTAATGAAGATTCACCTAAAATGTAAGACATGGCGATGTTTTGTAATTTATTTGGCATGGTGAATTGTTTCATACCAGTCTGCCACTTTCTTACCACCTATCTTTCTCATTCTTTTTAACTTATAAACTATACTTTAGGTCAAAGATTTGACCTTCCCGTCATGTATTTTCTCTCCCTAACCACTCATAAGCTTCAGGCCTAAAGCTGTGCTTTTGACTTAACATTTGAAGAATTTCCACACACGGGCGTATATATGAATGAGAAAGCAAGTCTGTGAGTGCGTCTGAAGAAGGCCACTGTGTGACTCAAAAGCACACGATGTTTCAAGCACTTCATTTAATATGTATGTTTATGGAAAGGGATATCTCACTCTGGTGCATAAGACCTACAATTGTTGCCTAAACTAGGCTGAAAGAAATAGGTAGAAGAGTGCCTATATTTTTCCAATAGCTGTTTTTGTAAGGTATGTCAAGTATCTTTCTGTGTTAAGAGACAGACACATTCAACCACGTGAAACTTCAAAAGTCTTTCAGATTGTGTCTTTGTGTCCTAAAACCTAGGTTTTTAACTATTGAAATACTTGAATTCTGCTAACACATGAAAACTGGGTACTTTCACCAGTTGCAAAGTTGGCCACAGGCTATTCTTGACTGCACATACAGATGAATTTCTGACATGTGTAAACAGATGTATATAAACAGGAGTGAGGTGTATAGAAAATGTATCATATAAAAAATATTGCTATTCATTCTCTATTTTTTATGATAGCATGGCATCTGCTCTTAGTGATAGGGGCAGAAACTAATTCTATCCATTTAAAAATGAGTATCAGTAATTGAGAAACAAACAAACAACAATTTGCTAATGTTGGGTTCTGAGAACTCATCCAGATAGCCTAGGAGACAAGGATGAACTTCTCATGTGAATGTACTGATTATTTCTACACTGTGTAACTCAAAAAAAGAACAAAGCGTCAGTGTCATTTGCTTGGCTGTGACAGAGACACAAGGTGATCAAGGAATAGGTAGCAGCTTGTTGCCCTACAGTTCTATATTTTGTCATAATTGTGTTTATTTCTATATGCTCTTCCCCCTTTCACTGAGAAAATGCAGTTTTATTCAATTACTAGGTAAACAGCAATCAGGAAGAACTCAACAGTGGATTACATACAAACCTAACTGTTTAAGGGTAAAAACCTTCTACCTATAACAGTTAGTATGCTATTTAAATTTTATAGAAAATCATATTAGGCCATCAGGTAGGTTCCAGAAATACAGGTGTAAGACAGACTTCAAAGTTAGAGTAGCTACTCAAGTGTCTAACATTCAGTAAAAGCTGTATGTGGTTCATGGGGACTTCATTATTATGCACAGGATGGATATATATATATATATATATATATAAAACACCAAGTATTTCACTGGATTTTGTTCCCAAGGCTGTAGAGTGAACCGAGTTGCTTAAACATGAATATGAATGTCCTTCTTGAAGCCATGATGAGAAAAAAAGTTTACTACCGTTATACTCGGTATACCATAGTGAATTTTAGAATTAAAGAAATTATCAAAGCAGCATGTATAGTAATATTTAGTAACTTATTCTGGTACACCTTCAGAAATGTAATCCAAGTTATTCTGTGTGGATGCCCTAGAATTCACAAAAAGCACAAGACAGATTCCCTTAAAACACCTTAAGTATACTCAGAACAGGTATATAACAGGGTCATACAGGAAGTAGTTATAGATATTTTTTAATTTTTCAAAGTACAAATGAGGAAAGTGGGAGCAAATCATCTTTCCTTCCTAGAAGCAAATAAAAGTGCTTTCAGGTGTTAGGATTACCAATTTCTCCAATATTTAGCAAGTTCTGCTGCATATGCTACTCCCAAATTAGACAGGCAGTTCCTGGAGAAGATGTCATCTTCTCAACTGCTAAACCCATTACTACCTTTGTCAGGCAAAACTGGTTTGATAGCATATAACAATTTGCTTAACAGACTCATTTATTTACCCCTCTTTTTACAAAGATTTGCTATAAACTTTATAGCTGTAAAGAAAAAAAGAAAACAATTTTTTGACAAATAAATAAATAAATATTGATATAAACTTTATTTCAGGAAAATTTAGGAGGAAAATAATTCCTTCTTCATTTATAGTTTAGCAGTCTCAAAGGATGTTGTCCATAATTCCTTTTTGCATCTGCAATTAAATAAAGCCACCAGGATGCAGTAAAAAAGGGGGGAAATCTTTGAAAGGTTTTTCTTAATTGGTTCTGAAGCTCAGTCCTGTTATCTAAACTGAACAGTGAAGAATGGTATTAACACCTGGACTTATGTCTATGCAGAATCCAGAGTTCCTAAAGCAGCAATTAAATGGCTTAGTGTTGAAAACCTCCTCAGATGAATTCTGAAGTTCTTTTCTGAAGGGCCATGTTAATTTGTCATGTAATGTTGATTCAGATTAACTGGAGGGCGTATAATTTTCACACAGTCCCAAAGTCTTAACTCCTTGCACTACAGAAGTTTGTGAGGAATAAAAGATTTTGAAATTAGTGATTATTTTCTTCCTTCTTTAAGACAAAACTTAGATTGAGACACATATCAAAATACTATTCTATATATGTGTAAATAAGTATGTTTCAATGGAACGTTCTAAAGTTATTCTTGTCTAAATCTTAGGTTTTCCCTTCTGTCCTCCCTATCCTTTAAGAGCATACATACAATCTCAGTTATACTCAGGCTGTATGTTCTAATAGAATATAAGTCCTTGGAGCATTAACAAATCTCTCAGCTTGTAAATAGACTGTGACCTATTCATTTACGGGGCTACTTCAATAAAGCAATAGCTCACTTAGGTTAATGATGGATCATGGTGTGATTCGATTTGCAGAGTGCAGACTTGCCCATTATCCCCTAATGTTTGTATGGGTCATGTTATCACATCCAAATAATGATTCAAGCCACCCCGTGTTCCTGGAGATATTGCAGTGATTACAGGAAAGCTTGGCATGCAATACACAAAGCCTTAAAGAGTTCTGTTGGCTGCTGTTGAATTATTATTTTTGGCTAGAGTATGACAATGCAGGAAAGACTCAGGTTTCTCTGTGACTATGACACCTTCGTCTTGTGATTCTATTGGCCATCTGCCTGAGCAGACGGGCTGGACATTAGCAGGAATAAGATCTGCCTCTCCCTGTCTTTTGCTACTTGCTTTATTCTTTTTTTTTTTTTTTTTTCTTGTGAGGAAAGTTAGCTGACCCTGACCTGCTGTGAGAGATTATTTGCAAGTCGAGTGCCTTGTGATCTTTTTTCTTCCCTCTCAGCTTGAGTATCGGACATGAAGATGGAGCAATTTCCAACGAGAAGAAAACATATCAATACTTTTGTACTCACTGTAGATATCATACAGGAGAGACTTCGGCTGGTAGCTACATTGAGAAAGGAAAAAAAAGGGATATGTTTTCTAGTTGTGAATACACTGCAAGTACCAACATAATAATTTCTTTTTCCAGTGCTGCCACACTGTCATTTCCTCTGAAGGATGGTTCCCACTTAGGCACAGCATTTCAAAGCAGTCTAAGTGATAGGATAAGAAGTGAAAGTTTGAATGTGCTTGTAAATGCTTTTAAAATGCTCTTAAGGTTTAATTTTACTTCTCATTTTTGGGGATGATCTGGGTTTTCTTGCCTCCCACTGCATTTATACTCAGTGACCATCAGGCTGCTCCCTGGTCCAGCTGATGACAAACACTGAATCATGTTAAATGCTTCCAATAAAACTGTCATAAACCTCAGTAGCACTAAACCTTTCAAAACATAAACGACTCTAGTTAATATATACTACAGCTAAACCATGAGTGGTCAGAGGAATATTTTCCTTATATTGTCTAATACAAAGATGTAAGACCTAAGGAAATAGAAAAAATGATTTTCTTTCTTTGCTACCAACTGCACATGCAACCTAGATGAAGAAGAAATTGCTTTAAGAAATAATGCTGTTCGTCAAGTTAACTAGTTTTCTTATAGCCAAATGTAAAGATTCTCCAACAGCTTCTGTCTTTAAGGAGAGAGAATAGTTGTATGTGGTTCGAGAACACTTTTCTAAGGAAAGCCACCAGTAGTGAAAAATCCAAATGAAAAGCACTAGGTTATTTCCACTTTCTCTGCTTCCAGGCAATGATAAATACAACCATATTCAACATTGTCAAGGAGGAATGAAATATTTTAAAATGTGACTTTTTAACCCTTTCAACTTCTTTTCTCACCAACCCACACATAAAAACTACATTTCTTAAATAGTTCAAATACTATAGAGGGGGTTGGTTGCTTACATCAGACTTTGGAAATAGAATTGCATGCAATTAAAATGATATTACTGTGTCAACCTGCTGGGCTTGGAATAAGGGAAAAAGATGGGCATTTACAATAAACAAGCAAAGACATTTCATTGCCTTACAATAGATTTGGCTCTTATTATATAAGATTTTTATTCTGCTCTAAAAGCATTATAGAAGGACCTCCCCAGAAATAGTGCCAAGGCTCTCAAAACTGTAAGCAGATTTCAAACCTAAATTAGATTTCCCAGCTGCTTAGTGGTATACAGTCACAGTGAAATAGCAAAAAATGGCTTTTGAAATGTTTGCTACATTAAAACTCTGAAAAGTTTAACATATTTTAATTTGCTGAGTGTTGCAGCAAATTTAGGACTTGGAAGCCCCTTGTGATAGTTGCCTGAAGCATTAATAGAAAGAGGTTTTCCTCTTTCTTCCCTCCCCTTGCATCAACAGTATAATGATTTTTGAGGATCAATATTGTATTCCTGGGTTCTGAAGCTTAAAGTCATTCAACCTTATTTCTCTCAAGTAATTTTCCTCATTAAGCATGTAGGGCTTACTGAAATTTGAAAGGATATTCAAACTCACTATTTGCAATGACCAAAATCCAAGGTCTTGCTCCCTCCTTTGCAGTTCCCATTTCTCATAAATGTATCGAAAAATTCTGGTGTTTTGATCATATGTAAGAAACATTCATAATTAGTTCATATTCTGCATACAATGACCCAGCTTTCAAACTCTGCAGACAAATACCAGGGAACATGTGAACCATGGGTATTTTTTGCTAGCAAAGCAAAGATTGTCATTCAAACCATAACCATGGTTGTAACAACTATCACCCAGCAATTTTACAGCAGAGTAATTTTTTTAATGAAACATAAAAGCTTAACGTTTAGAGATTTCAAAGTTTGTGTTAATGCTGATAACTGTAGATTAACTTGTCTGCCAGGTATAATGTAAAAGCATAGGATTTTTCCATTTTTTAATTTTTTTTTTTATCCTCAATATGTAAATACAATGTGGCACATCTATATCACTTTGTCCTTATTTCTTTAGGTGGCCTCAAAAAGATTTCTTATTTTTCATATAGACTACTGGAATCCATCTCTAGAAAGAAGAAATTGTAAATGTCACCATGACAAAATATCTACATAGGAATTTGTTAACTATTTTATTTATTTGTTATGTGAAAATATGTAATGAGAATACATACCTAAGTCATTATTATTTTTATCATCTTTGAGAGGAGAGAGTTAGGGTTCTTGTTCATGTCTTGATATTTTAAATGGAAAAAGATGATCCTCAGAGGAATTTAGGGCCATAACTTCTTTCTGTTGCATTCTGATTCTCAAGTAGGAGCTAAGTGCTCAGATTTCCTTGAGTATTTAAGTTAAATCCTTATATAGAGACTGAACCTAGATGAAAAGCAATGCAAAGCAAGAAATGATGCTTTTTATGTCAAGTGCAAAGCGCTTTTTTTCAGAAGCTATCAAATATCTCTTGCCTATGTCTTACCTAAATACCCACAGACATGTAAACTTATCCCTGGCATGAGTGTTAAGAAGCTCATTAGACCTACTATAAGACAAAACACCTGACAGAAAAAAAAAAAAAATGACTCTCTCACAGCCTCTCTTGCAGTTTGCTTTTTATTATGTACTCTTTCCTCTATGAAGAAAATACTTCTCAAACTTTTCTGAACTTAGTATAAAATTATAACATGGGTTTTTTTTGTCTAATTAATTTCAAATTAAAAGGACAATGTTTATTTCTACCTCAGCTATAATTTCACAATTCTAAAAAAAAACTTGTTACTGTGGTATCTTGGTAAAAGGAATGGATAAGAGAGAAAAAAATTGACTTATCTCTATAACAGTAGTGGTTTTCTGGTTACTGCTGTCACTGTATCATTTTACTTCCATTTATTTTTTTATTTGTGTAATATGAGAAGCTAGTCAGACGCTGTAGGTAATATAAATTAATTTATGTGGATCAGTTTATTTTTGACACTAGCCAGTTAGACCTGATGCCCTGTACATCTATGTTGTACATAAAAATTTCAATATTTGAAACTCGTATCATTATTATTCATCTCCCTGTTAAAGTTACCATCCAGCTAAAGAAATAACTGTTGGCATGATGAGATACTTATTAAAAAAAAAGAAAATTAAAAAAAAAAAAAAGGAATTGTAAAAACAGTAAGTTTTCAATGTTACCTAATAATACCAAGTAAAAGTACAGATGTGATTGTCCACTTTTTATAAATGGGTAACTGAAAAGAGAGATGCTATCAATTACCGAGAATGAGTCAGTTTTGTCAGCCCCAGGACAAGCTGTAGAAGCCCTGGTCAGAACCTTCCTGATGGAAATATTTTCTAGTGAGAATTTGATTTTCAGCTATAGAAAACATTTTGCAAACAGAATTTGCTTTCACAAAGGAAAATTTTAAATAAATAAATAGTTTAAACAAAATTTTCCCGAGGCAAATGCATGAAAATGGAAAGCATTTCAGTCAGAAAGATTGCATGATGTTGAAATGATAGTTGTTGCCTTGTGCTTCTTCTCACTGAAAGATAGAAATATTGTTTGCATTTCCCCCCACTTAATGCTTCATGGCCTTGACAGCCTTATTCACTGAGGAAAGTGTTGGTCTGTGTACCAGCATGGGGAATACTGTAAAAAAGAGCAGATACAAGTCCCATTAAAACAAGAGGAAGACTTGTTTTAATGTCTATAAATCTTGAATTCTCCCTATCATATGATGTCAAGGAAATATCTCAACTGAGCATTTTGGTTAAAATAGTATTTTGGCCCTTTTTTCTCTGAAAAGATGAAAGTTGTCAAAAGCAAATCCCCCTATTTCGCATATTCCGAAACTGTTTTATTTACTACTTCTTAACTCTACCTTTTGTGCCTAAGATTTAATCCCCCAAAGTATGTTTTATCTGTTGTTTGTGAACTTAATGATACGGAAACCTATATTTCCCCATCTTCTTTGTAGAGCTTTGCACCTGTAATTTGTTCAGCACTCAGTTTATTCTGTCACTTTTAAATTCCAGATCAAGAGTTACAGGACAAATGACACCACAGAGTAAATTATGGAAGTTTAAAAGCCTGTAAGAGTTAAAAGGCCTTAGTTGTTTTCTGACAACCTAAATAATTATCTTAACACCAAGCTCTGACCCTCTTCTACACTTAGTGGAAACACTGCACATTGTTCAGGCATTCTTGTAACAGCTACAGCTGATTATTTTCCATCTTTCCTTGAGGATATTTATCAGATAGATAGCTTAATGCCAGCACCTTATAATTTCTTGACAGCTGGCCATAAAACCTGATAAATGCTCCTGCCAACAAAGCAACACGTGGCTTCCAAAAAAAGTTTGCAAATTTTAATAATGTAGATTATTTGATTGATGCGCAGTATGCAATTTAATTACAAAAATAAATGAGGAAGAGGAAATTTTTCACTTCCCCATTCATTATTCCTTAATTAGACTACAACTAATCAGGGTTTCTGATTGGCTAAAATAACCTCAGATATAATTTACTGCACTGCCATTACAGTCAGATGGAAAGGAAAGCATGAATTATCTCCTACTGCCAAAACAGCACAAAAGAACAAGGAAACAAGATGAACCCTAAAATATTGTAAACATTACTCTGTCTGCAATATGTCAGATTAGCAATTTATTACAACAAATGAAATGCTTCTCTTGTGAAATGACAGAGTACGTTTTTTTCAATATGCAATATTTATGTATATTCTGTTTCTGAGTACCAGAGCAGATCAATACTGCACCTGAGACCAATGCATTTATTTTGGTTTGGGCTTGTGTAAACGCATTCTGCATACTTTGCTTAATGTCAAATCACGTCAAATGGGCCAAATGAATGGTGATAATAACACAGCTCTGAGATTATATAACTTCACTGTAGAGTCTAAATGTGGAGTACAAAATTTCATTTAGGTGGTTTCTTTTTTTTCCGTAAGTCGATTATATTTTACCAGTATGGTTCTACTGTGATGTCTGTTGTGTGCTTCTGCTACTTGCATTGCTGGTCTATGTTTTAATGCATGTATATTAGGGAAGAAGACAGGACAGAGAGAGAAAGTAAACTTTGTTTATTATGGGCTCATGCATGCTATTTTCTTGCAAGGGTGACATCAAGTGTACTTAAATTCCCATAATACATTTATGCACATACAAAAAGAGTATGCATATTTGTTTATGGGAATCTGGTAACTCTGCAGGCAAACAGGACAGGTACGCGTGGTGCAAGGGTTGGAAAATTCTGGTCAAAGTTAGTTCTTCTGAGGTACTGTAATTACTTCAAGATGTTTTGTATGCCCAGGGTGGAGGAAAAGAGAGATAGGAAGAAAGATGTCAAAGCACAAGTTAGCACGGTGGTTAAGGAACACTCTTGGGACATAAGAAAATAAAGTTTAAATCCCTATTTGCCTTGGCTTCAACCCAGCTTTCATTATAAGTAACTTCACCTCCATACTATTACAGGCAGAGTATCTCCAAGGAAGTTATTTAAATTTTTATAAAAAATTAAAAGATCGTTGGTAGAGACAGGAATTCTAAATGACTCAGTAGCGCAGTGGGTGGAATATTTACCCACACTTTCAGAGGCAGATTGAGTTTCTGTTCTGAACTGGGCCAAGCAGGGACTTTAAACCTTGGTCTCTCTAAATCCCATATGAGTTACCTTCTGTGATATTAGCTGGTCTAAAATTTACCTTCAGACCCTTTACAGTTGAGTCAATATTGTCTGTGAGGAGTGGGAACACTTAAAGTTTGAAAAAGTGTAATGGACAAAAGGTACATTTTAACCACCCCTTCTTACAATATTTTTTTTTTTCCAAAGAAGTTCTCATCTAGGGGATGTGTTTTGGCTGCATTTATCTCCTCCTCTATTAGCATAGACTCAAAATGATTCAAGAGAAAAGCAGAGAGTGAGAAACAGTTATCTATAAAGAACGGTCTGTAATCTTGAATCTGTCTTACAGTGCAAAAACTCTTGAGGTTATGGCTAAAAAATAAGTAATTCATCGAAAAGCGCTTATCTCCTTGTAATACAGCTGCACACGAGAGCAGCTTATATGCCTCACTGAGGGCTCGAGCAACGAGCCACAGAGTCATTTTTATTTCCTTTGATTCTGTGGCGTGTAATTAAGCAGGTGCAACGTGCAAGACTGAGTCATGTGCAGCCACCTTTGGTTCTTACTGCTTCAAATAGCACATAAATAATGACCAATTCACTAGTCTGTCATCGGCCAAGAATCACTGAAAATGGCAGAAAACTGTGTACTTGCCTCTGTTTATTTCTGCTGTAAGATTGTTTATTGTGGGGGTTTTTTTTAGGTAGAGCTTGTCCCTGACGTGCAGGGCATCTTTTCTATGCGTGTGTACACATGTGTGGTCCCGGCATCCTGATACCGTCCTTACTATCCCTTCTTTTATCTTCTAAGCTTTTGATTTTTTTAATTGGGCTTTTTCTTTCTTTTGAATATTTCTTTCTTCTGATAATTTTAATCTCCTTTGGTCTTCCCATATCTTTCCTTCTCTCATTCAAAAAAGGTAGTGTAGCTCAGTAATGCTACCATATAAGATTTAAGGAGCCTTCTGCTTCATTCCGAGAAAGCTGGGTCACATCTGCAGCAAACAATAGTTCTCAAATGTATCAGATACAGAGAAAGAAGCCTGAGGCTTTATGTAGCACAAAAACAGCTGGAATATTTTTGTAGTGATCTGCATTTGCATCATATTTGTAGCTTAGTAGATATCTCTGCTATTTGATTGCACCTCTATTTTTACTTCTCTGCTTTGTAGAAATACACATTGCACCACAGAATTGAGGATGTGAAGACACATCCAGTATCCCTGCATCTTTATCTGTAAATCGAAGAAAATACCCATATAGGTGGTCTGGTCTATGAGACAATTATTTAAAGGAGCAAGGTGGAAATTCCTAGGTATATGTAATCAATATAATTAGATTTCTGCAAAGGTTCTGATAGGATTTTATTGTGCAAAGCTGAATCTTAATTCACGTCTCCACTACATAAGCTTGCTAAGACTATTTTTTCTTGCTGTTTAATAATTAGGCAACCAAGATAGGGGAAATAAGGCACCCTGTGATCTAGACTCCTCATATGCTTTTTAAAAGGTACAGAATTATTTTTATTAAATTTGTTCACTTCATGCACCTCCTGTCTAACCTTGGCAAGACTTGCAGCAAGGGTTTTTACAAAATGTTTTTAAGGAAAACTCATCTCTAAAATTTCCACACAGATTCAGACATCTTGCCAATTGTTAGAAATGTGCAATATTTTATTTGTTGAAGAACTTAACTTCTTTCTGTTGAACATACAGGCTCTGCATTTATCCTGTTTGACAGTAAGTTTTGAATGCTCTCCAGGTGCTGCTCTGTGTCATGACAAACTAAAACAATAGCCTTGCAAGTGATGCCATCTGCCTGCATCCTTTGAAATATGTTAACTGAAAACCAGTAGCTGTGGAAAAGGATTAACTGTTTCAGGGCTGAACATACGAGCTGCAATTGTACTCCTAATACTGTGAAAACCCTGGCTGTAACTGGGGCTACAGAGCCACACAGGATCTCCTATGTCACGTTACCAAGACCATGACTGTCTCAGCAGGTGGATTCCAAGGATGTCTGTGGCCTTCTCAGACAAGTTAATCTGGACCAAATAGTGCCTAGCTAACAAAGGGTTCCAGTAGGTTGACCATTTCGTTGTTTCTGAGTTTAAGGAGGCTTTGTATAGGTGAACAAATAAGTGCTGTTTCCCGTATTGCTAAATAGGATAAGGCAAGAAGGCTTTAAATAGGGAAGATGGAGAAGGAGAATCTAGTTTTGAACACTTGACTATGTGAATGGAGACTGCTCCGAAGTAAGTTGGCAAGTTTAAAATTGCTAATTGAGTGTTCTGGCACATGTTTCAATTAAAGTTTCTCCCCAAGAAAAACTAACCTCACTCTATTTTTCCCCAAATCCTAGTTTTCTGAATGTGGTTTGATTGTTACATGGAATATGCTTATATTTCGACCTGTATAATATTTCGTTTGCTTGTATGGTTACAACCTGGGGACAGTAACTTCAAATGTAAGGCGTTATTCAGTCGGAGAAAGAAGGAGCATGCATTTATTGGTGATATCTTAAAAAAAGCTGGAATATATTTTCAGAAATATATTTGACTCTATATTGAATTAAATGAAATGTGTAAAACTGCATCTAATAGTTCCATCTGGCATAATTACTCTTACTATTTTTCCAAATGCTGAAAATGACATTTTGTCCAGTTTCAGTTTAATCAGAAGACTGCATCTGATTAATTTTTTGTGTCTATGAGTTTTTCCATAGTGTAGTCCCCATGACACTAAGCAAAAAATAATCTAGTTGAGCCAGCTGCCACTTACCATGTCTTCCTATACACTGGCTTATTCTGAAAATGCCGCTACATAGCCTGAGGCGGAAGCCTGAGACATGTAAGCAAGTAGGGATAATAAAGCTGCTGGGCAGGGTGATGAGGCCAGATAGATGTGCATAGTGTCACAGAAAGTAGGTCCCCTGTGTTCTCTATGTGGCTTGATTTTATTTAAAATCTTATTTACACAATGCAGGGATTAGGTAAAGAGGAAAGCAATACAGACAAGATGTTGTGAACATGGATGGATACAGATGGTATTACTTACAGAGTGTATATATAATAGAAAGCTAAAAGGATAGAAACCCATAGGGTTGACAACAATAGCAAACGGTGTGCTTACTAGGAATTTTATATATGTCATACATATACATTTCCTAGATCATGTTCTTTCTGAAAATTGGTGTAGTCGGCAAGATCCTAAATTAGGATGCATGACATCTGTGTACCTGCAGGTTGGAGCCTATGTGGAACCTGTGAGTTCAAAGAAGGAGGAATGTTGTCTCAGAGGACTCTCTCATTACTTTTCATTAATAGAGAATTATCTTGCCCTAAATAGAGCAAGCAGATAGGTCGATTTTATTATTTATTTTTACATAATCTGTGCCTCTTGAAAAATAGAAAGTTCATTGTTTCAAGATGTCTTGTTTCTGAATCTTTCCTTAGTATTTTAGTTGCTATACGGACATCCTAACTTAAAGTATGGTCTATAGTGTGTTTTATATGACTACTTGTTCATCTCCAAATATCCATTTTCCCTTAATTTACCTTTTACTTAATTTGCTGTCTTACGTAAGAATGAAATGGCAAAGATCACAGGCCTTGTCTACAGATACGTCAGGTTAGTCCTTTTATCTAGTTCCACGTTTATCTGTACACAGGAGTAAACTACTAATCCCACCTAGATGGGAGATACAAGAGAAGAACACAGACTGATGTGAAGAGAAAGAAGAGATGCCACATAGGTCTCCCAGTGTTCTGAAAGCTAAAGAATGAGTTAATAGTAAATTTGATACAAAAAGAATTATCTTAAAACAATTCCGCCCTTTCTAACTCCCCAAATAATTTCCCTGCTAGCCTAAGCTTTTAATGCCACTTCAGTTCAGCCCACTGCCTTTGAACAGTAAAAAAAAGCAACACAATCTTTAAGACACCTCCATGGTGTCTCTATCTGGTCTTGATAAATCGAAAGAGCATTGGTTTTGTCCTCTTAGATACAAACATTGTGTTGCTCTAAGTATTCTTTCAGAAGTTAATGTATTCCACCACCTCCAGGGAGATCTAACTTAGTGACTTCTTCAAAGTTTTGAGAATATACTGTTCTATGAAGCAAAAGATTTGGTTTGGAAATAGAAGTTTGGTATATAAAAAGGAATTATAACGTGCTCTCTGCAGAACAAAACTAACCATCCAGTAACCTTTTTACTATTGAAATAACAGAGACATTAATGATTTTAAGAATTTAAGCAACAATAATATGCTGGCTCTCAATTACAAACTCAATGTAAGTTTTATGCCTTTACCTTCTTCCCTAATGAATTCAAATTCCTACCAGGACATCAGTGTTGTTCCTTAAAAAGCTATGCTTGGATTCCTTAGAAAATGAGATTTATGCATCTATTTTGTCTTTGTATAGCTGTCTGTGTATTTCCCTATTATGTTTGAGCTTGTCTAGCATCTTCAACATGATTTAACAGAGAGGCAGAAGTTAAAAAAAAAAATTAATTAATTTCTTACAACCGTTAAAAAAGAAATGGTTTAGAGGCAGCATGCACCCTCCAAATCCAGTCACTGAACCTTCCAAGAGCTAGGTGTTTGTTCTTTTTGGCTAGTCCAAAAGCTAAGAGCAGTCAGTCAACTGCTCAGTTTACACTCAGTCTGAGGCAACCACAATTCATGCTGTTTCCTGCCTGTCTGCGTGAGGGACCAAGCAAAAGTGGGTAGGATCACAGGGAAGGCTCAAAAAGGTGATGGGAATATGCCGCAGTGATTGTTATGTACCACAAAGGGAACTTGTAAATCAGTCACAATGACAAACCTGCCTAGTGTCAAACTTTGTAAATTCCAATATTCAAGGAAAAACACAGAAGAGGTACTGTGATGTTTCCTTATACCTTTCTGTACCTATAATTATCATAGTTATTTATACCTTCTCCTCGTTGTTAGGGCATTTAATTCCACAAAAACACATTTTCCACACAAACAGACTTCTGTTTCCATTTTACATTGACTTAATTCATGTTGAATTTAATTAGATCTTCCTAACATAAAAAAAAAAAAAAGCATTATCAATTTCTTCTGTAAGGAATACATTTCAGGTCACTTTCTTTTATTCCATGCTACATGACTTGTTCACTTTGTAGGTGATAGAGTTATCCTTTGTGCAACGGAATACGACAGAGATAATTTGGTATGTGTTGCCATGCAAATGCGCAGGTAGTTAAAATAACTTTGAGTATGCTTTTTATTAGCAGTAGGTAGACTGAAATTCTGTCTTCGGTACTTGTTACCATATTTGGTATAATACCCTTCTTTCTAGGGGGGGCAAGTGCTGAGAAAAAGAGAGGTAGCAATGAAACACTGCAGATGGTACTGCAGCTAGAGAATAACTTGGAGGGTCCTTTTGCAGGCATAATATCTCAGTTTGAAAATACTGTACCACAGCTATCCTCAAAACAGTATGTGACTGTGTGCCCCTTGAAGCTTTATACCCGAAAGGGCATTGGTAGAATAAAGACAGATAGAGTTGACAATGAACCAACAGCAAAAGTGCTACTTCTGCAAAAGTTCCTGTTCCCTTAGCTCACGTGGGGTGAGTTTAATTATCACGTAGTTAAATTATCCTGCCTTTTTTTTTTTTTAGTTGCAATGTTCATTATTTGGATTTTAATTATCAATTATTATGGAACTTGTTAGAGGGAGTACATTTTACTGCTCTGCACGCATTTACTCAGTAGTTTTCTGCAATATTTTCTCTGGTAAAGATGACCAGTTTTAGAAAGAAATAACAGTAAAACAAATAAAATAAAAACATTTTAAGGCAATTTAGTACACAGTTATTAAGAATTCCTCCCATGTCTGGAGCAATGCTTTCTAAAAATTATCTGGTCAGAAAGCAAACAACATAAAGGAAACTGGTAGCCCCTGTTCATTTACTGGGCGTAAATATACTAGATAAGATCCTTTTCTTACACCGTTTAATTAGCTACTACACATCTCCACAAGCAGATAAAATTTGTTGTATGGATTTACATGTCTAAGATTGTCTCCTTCACACATTTAGGAGTGTTTAAAATGCAGTTAATTTGCAGGGTAAATATCTAGTTGTTTGTCAGGCCCTGCATTGATGATATGTGCTTACCCTGTTATTTAGCATTTCAGAGCTTAGAATTTGTGGGCTGCTAAGCTGAAGTAATAGAAGCGGTACTCAATTTGCCATAGAGCTACCGTGTACTTTATACTGTTACTTGGGAAGAGAAGAATTAAAATATATCTGCCACTGCACTGGGCAGATAACTGTGACGACTGCTCAGTGGTATTACAAAATAAAAACAAGTATTTACCTCTAAAAGCAATATTTTTTTTAGCATTACATGTTATTTTTAAATCCATTAGATCACCTTACCTGATCTTCAGTTACCTTGAAATAACTGATGCTAAATGACCATTTATGCTTAGTATTATTAGAAGTCATGGTTTTGAATGCTTTTGGATGACTGAAAATATGGTTTGATCCTGTGTTTACTTGCATTAGCTTTTCAGTAGTGTCACCTGATGGTTTTAAGAAAGTAAGGTTTTATTTTTGGACAGTGCAAATGACAGCAAAACCAATCCAAGGTCATTCTTACTTTGAATATGAATGGTTAAAAAATTAAAAATAAAAATCTTAATCAGAGAAGAAAGTGGGACTCTGTTAGTCCGTAATAAATAAGTGAATCCATAAAGCAGGGAAGCTTTCTTGGAAGAAGGCATAGAAAGAGTTTTTTGAAATCAGTTTAAAGCTGTCTTTTCTACAGAGATAACAAAGGTGAGATACAATGTCTATGTACACTTTCATTAAGATCTTAAAACACTTGAAGGTCCCTGCCTCTCAGAGTTACACATCTTGCTTCTCTAGGTTCTCCTTAGAAATATGTGGAAGAAAAGGATAATCATCTTACAAAACTGTCTAAAGCACTTGGCATACAATTTTTCATACAGCACTGATTCTTGCATAATCATTGCTAATATGCATAAGAATTTCAAGAAGCAGGTAGTATATGGTATGTCAGTTGATCGATGTTAATCTGTTGGGTTTTGTCTTATTAAATGTTGGAATCGTCAGTGAAACCGCAGCTGGTTTTGAATCCACGTCTCTGAATCATGCTTTTTTCTGTGTTCACATTGCTCATTTGTGACACCCAAACTCTGAGAAGTCCCTTAATATAAATGCAAATTGTTCAGTAGTATTTTAAATTTTTTATGTTTTCTTCTTTTGACCTATTCGGTAGAACTTTCCTGCAACTTTTTCTCTAACTTAAGCAACCTTTTCCCTCCTTTCCCAAAGATCTCTATCTGTTTCTCCACCACATATAACAGTGCTTCCTGATTTTTTTATATGCTGTATATTGTTCAAGATGTATTCATATCAAGGGCAGCGAGCAAGTGACCTCTGAGACCTCTGGAAAAGAGGAAATAAGGAGAGCATAGCCAGTAATGAGTAAGAAAATGAGCAAGGAAAGCAGAACAAATTGTTTCCTCAACTGAAGAAATTATTAAAGACTGTTTTGGGGCAACCGCACTAAGTTTTTGCTGTCACAGATTCTTGGCAGTAGCTGCCCTAGTTTCAAGCTGCATGAAGTGTTTGAATTTATAGCTGGTGTGAAATTATTCTCTGGTATCAGCAAACAAAAATATTGAGTTCAGATCATGCCCAAGTGCTTCAAAATCTAGAGCTCTGAAATAGACATTTAAGTATCTAATTTTAGGCAGTCTGATTTGAAACCAGACCTATTATTTGTATATGTTTTGAAGACCAACTGACAGTGCATCACACCACTTTAAATCTCCAACATTTCAGACAGTTTCGCGGTGCTAGAAGGTATGATATTTGAAAGGCACTTTACTGTGTAAGAAAAGCATTCATTCTTATTTCAATGAAAGCTGCAATAAATTTGATAGAAGTAAAGAGATTTGAAATGTAATAAGCTGACAGTTCACTAGTTATATCTGAAATATCTGACCATGAGCAGTCTAAATTACAAAAGAGACACAGTATTTCAGTGTCAGAGAATGTATTCTGGTTTTAGCTGAAGGGCAACTAAAGGATTCTCTTTCCTGCTCAGACCAAACTGTATTATTTTCTGATATAGTAAGGAGCAGCATAAAAGTCAGTACTAACTTAATTTTCAGATAAACAGCAATAGCACTATTGAATGTTACTGACTGTTATATTAAAAATTAATAAAAATTGACTCTTCAAGTACAGCAGCAGTAAAAATGGGTGATTTCAGCTTTAGTTAAGTATGCCAACGTTGAGGCTACTACATTGTGAACTTGGAGCATTTTGGGAAATAGAGAACTTGCAGTGTACAGTAGCTCACACAGAGTAGTCATATTGCAAACGCTTGAAGAATTCATGCAACATACAAAAATTTCAATCAAAGACATCTTTTTTCTTTTGCATTAAAGATAAATTCAGCTTTAAATTTTAAAAATATAAACTATTTATAATTTCTCAAAATTAAAACTTCCCCCAAAATCCTGTATTTTGAAATTGTTTCAAAGAAGGGATCAAGTTAACTGTTTTTTAATGGCTTTGTTGGGTTTTTTTCAAAAATTTACCTTTTGCATATAACTAAGTAAAAGATGAATATATGGCACCTTTGACAGCTGGGATTGCGTGTGTGTGTGTTTGTGTAAAGACTTATGCTTTATTAGAAGGGATAGTGACATCAGATCTTGAAGTGGACTTTCCAGTAGCCTTTGGACAGGTGAATCATTCACACAGGTGAGTAGGTTGCTCAAATAAATGATCTCACTCACTGGTTTGATCTGCTCTGGAAAAAGCCTAGTTAACTGTGCTAAGTTCTTGCATGTAAGAGAATTATTCAAGACAAAAGTGTACACTTTGACAGTGAATCATCCCAAAGACTTTGCTGTAACTCCACAATGAATTGCAGAGTTGGGGTTAA
>VXBO01000208.1:3091-33857 GCA_013400135.1 Rhinoptilus africanus | reverse complement strand
AACTTTTAACACTTGCATGCATGTTTTCATGAGATTGAATTAAAAAATTCCTCATGAATGAGACATGCTATAAAATTACAGGATCCTGGAGAATCAGAACTGGGAGTACCCAGACCTTTTGGAATAAAGTATGAATAAAGTTAAAATTGACCTATATCCTCATACAAAATCAGTCACTTGAAAATTAGAAATATTTAATGGAAAAATTTAGAATTACAGCATCTTGAGTTGCTCTTCAGTTTCTCTTACTGTAATAGGTATTAGTCTTGCTGACAGTATTTTGACATGAATGAAAGCAGAAAACTCTGCAAACTTCTTAGAAACTTGTTCCTCAAGACTTCTAAAGTCCTTTCTCCTTCAATAAATATTTTGGCAATGATAGTACTTTGGTTCTTTATGTTCGAGCTGTCCACATCAACATGCCCATCCTATGTGTACAGATAATAGCTTATAGATCATTGGAGGCTGAAGAACTTCACAGATCCTCCCAGGAAAACAAGCTGTTGCGTGTTTATCAGTATTACTAAAAGAAGGAGTTGGAAGTGTTTTACATGGTTAGGTTTTCTGCTTTTCTGTCTTATATTGGCTATTACTTCACTGGGCAACATCATAAATTAACAGGAATCATATGTTTGAAGTAGATTTGTTCTTTATTTTGGAGTAATACATCAGGAATTTTTACTGTTGCCACTGATGACGTCCTAGTTTAACAGAATTGGCGATGGAATGCATTGAATTTTTCCAGTGTTAATGAAGTTCAGGGTATGTTTTTTGTAATAAAAGATTAATTATCAATTTTTGTCCAACTTCACAGATGTACACACTGATAATGCCAGTAGATTAAATTGACTGTACTCCTAATCCATCCTTAAATCTGTATTGTGCAATGTAAGTTTACACCTTTTCAAATGCTGCAAATCTGTCCTATTGAAACAAAAAATAGTTCTGGCAAAACTAACAGCAGCCACTAAAGGAAACATAAATGTAGAAGAACTGAAAAGAAAAACTATAAAACTTTTTTTCTAATTCGAGTAACGGCGTTTTGACTTTTAAACACCAAGAAAGACATTTTTAAAGTTAGGATTAATTTATGCATGGTTGCGTCAATAAGTTTCATTGGCAATATGGTAAAAAATAAGTGAAATATTCAAATATTTATTACTTTAATTTTATTTATTTCCTTGCTTACAAACATATGTGCTTCTGCTCTCTCCCTTCCTTCTAATGATATCTGGATCATAAGTATTCCACAGATGATGGTTGAGGTACAGGGCCCTGTAATAGCGTTATAAGAGTGTTTTTAGCTAGAAAAAGAAAACACTGGTAAGATATAGATTTTTAATTCTAGCCACACATGAAATATGCATATCCTGTTATAGAAAGACATGAAACTTGCACGAAAGAGGCAATTGTTCTGTGGTTTTAATATTCACTCTGTTTTCTTAATGTAGTAACTTTTTTTTAGATTTTGACATTCATTTTGAGGGACTACATATTATGAAATTATACTGCAGTTTGTATGGTCTTCACATAAAATTCAGGAAATATAGATATCAAAAATGTGGTGTCAGACTTCACAAATGAACGTTTCTTTGCAACTGCATTGAAATGAAGAGAAACAAAGATTTTATAGACACTAGACAGGGAAAAACTGGGAGGAATAGTAACTTTTTTCTTTATCTTTTTTGACATTAAAATAAAAACAAAATCTAATCAGGTCCTCTTAATACTAGATTACGCACTGAACATGAATAATAGTTTCAGAAGAAATGATACATGATGTGAACTTTCCAACCATTAAAGGACCAAAAAAAAAAAAAGTATCCACTGAATTATTTACTTAAAAATGTATGATGGAAGCACTGCTAGAAAGTAACATGTTTTGTATATGTCTGCTGATATATTCATAAGCAAAACTAACTATATGAAGAAATATCAAAGGCATCTGCCATAATAAAATGTTTTACCTTAAACAAGATCTGTTAGGAAGGGATTTCTTTATAGCACAGTAAAGTGGATCTAATTTACTATTGATTAACAAGAGGAGATAAGCCCCATTTTAGCCTTGTTTTCAAAGATAATAAATAGCATGACTTCCTCCAAGGCACAATCTGTTTGAATCATAGTCTGCCTTTTTTTAAAACATGTCATTATGTTAACTGATTTTTTTGAGTTTTGGCTTTTGGGTATGGTGGGATTTTTTGTTGGTTTATCTTTGTCTTCTCTTTTCTGCATCATTTAAGTTTGTATTACACTATTTAATTTACTTATCTCTTTTATAATTCGAATTCCAGCTCCTCTTGTATCTTCTTTCTTCAAAGATCAAACTTAACAGTGGATGCTGTGATTAATGTGCCAGTTGTGCTTGTTCTTTTACAGCATGTACTTGCACCAGGGCATATGGCATGAAAGGTCAGTGATACCTGAACTGAAACATTGATTAAAGTGCTGAAAATCATTTCTGGACAGAGATGTTTCCTCTTAAAATAAGATAACAGGCTGTCATTAAGCTGTCTTCTTTCACTCTTGTAACTGAGCTATTTGTTAACCCCCTAACACTTAAAACTAGGTTATGTTATATTGAAATTTAGATTTACAGAAAAAAACACAGTTAATTTTTTAAGATCTTGTCTGGTCCACAATCCGTTTCATATATTTCAGTAAGACAGAATTGTGTGAAGGTGGTCTCTTTGGCCAACAGAACTATCTGGACTAATATAATGTGTTGTATTGCATTTTAGCACATTTACATGCTACAGAAATCAAATTTGTGTCCTTTACAATAATTGTAAATTCTACCAATTTCTTTTCCCCAAGGATTCTGGGAAAAGCATCATAAGATCCCTGAAAGTAATATTTGTTTAGTGGTTTCAGAAGACAAGTTATTAGATTAAATGTTCATTAAAGATTAAGATATGACCAAAAACTTAGAGCTATGCAGGTATCAAGAGAATCAAAGTAGTACAGGTTTGTTTTTTTTTTCCTCTGGGATTAAAACTGTTGGGTGGAGGAATTATTTTGCTGTCTTCCTAATTATTTCTCAGATGAACTGTGGAAAGCCAATACATGGACAGTCATTTTCTACCTTAGATCTACATTTAACAATTTGATTTAATATACAATAGTGTGGGGTTTTTTTTAATGAAATCTCCTGAGAAACAGTGTACCATTTTCAGTACTGGACATAGAGATAATTTTAGCAACTTGTATTAACTTCCTTGGGTTTCTTAGAACTGCTTGTTTAGAACTATATATTTTTCACTGACTTTTTCCACTAACATTTACTGTGATTGTATGTTCTTGATCATATTTATGCCTAGAATATATGCCGTAAGTGACAATGTTGGAAGGTCACAGAGATATTCTTTTCCCATCTAATACTATTCCTGGTTACCATATAATCTTTTTTTAAACCCTTACTTTTCAGTAGTTTTCTTTTCCGGTGATATTCTCCATCTTAATGTACAGTTAGTTTGTCTTCACATGTAGAGTATGCTGACTCTTTTGATGGAAGGTTAAACCATAGATTTTTTTAAAATTGATTAATTTATGGTAGCTTATTAAAGCTGAAATTTTTTGAGGGAATGAATGTATGAATCAATTCTGCTAGAAAAAATTCCTGTGTCTGTGATAAGTCTGTGAGGAAGGCAGGTTTTCATACCTCTTAAATGACCACAAAGCTATAGAATCAGTCTCATTCTCTGCCTGGCCTACTGACTAGGTATATTAAAAAATCAGAATTGTTTGAAATTCATACTGCTATGAAGAGGAATAGAAAATTCCTTTATTTTTTCTACGAAAATGTTTGCAATTTTGAATTTTCTCTCCTGATGCTTCAGGAAAAAGATCTTTCAAAAACTAGATGGAGAGAGACTTGGTCTTTTGAACAGCTTGCAACATACTGGTTGCAATAGAAACATGGAGTGTGAGATGCTGGTAGAACAGCTAGTAGCGTTTAGGAATCCTTACCACTCCATTGATTGTGTTAATCACTAAAATATCTGCCTTTTAGTGGTTTACAAAATCTCAAGCATTTTTCTGGAATTGGATGACTGTTTCTGAAATTTGCCTAGCATCCTTTTTGGTTTCTTCCAGTTATTTAAACACTTTACAAAACCCCACATTCACCAGAAATGGCATCTAAGTATATTTTCAGTAACTTTTCTAATGTATTTATATCAAATATACCATCAACTTAATTTCCTTGACACTTATTGACTCTCATCAAATACCAGTCATAAACAGTATATCTGGTTTCACTAATAACTGTCACCAATATTAACGAAGTTAACATTCATATATTTTCATTTGCATATGCTCACCTGTCTCTCTGCTAGGAAGAAGTACATTCACACAGTGCATACAAGAGTGTTGTATTCAAATTAATGCTAAATTCAACTTGATCTCCCATCAGGAAGGAGCATTCCATAGGCAATGTTACAGCACAGTGGCTCTTTAGCATAGGAAAGATGACTTTGCCTCTGAGCTGAGTTTCAGAAAGCCTTAACTGAAAATTTAGACTCAAGGGAAAGACAAATGAGAAAGGATGAAATGAGAGAAAACATAAATACACAAAAGAAAATCAGTCTCGGGCTTGGCAAATCCTGGAGACAGTGTGCTAACAAACACCATCTCTTCCTTCCTGATACTTGCTAATACACTGACACAGAGACAGGCAATCCCAAAAACAAGAGGGAAGGAGTCTGGTCCACAGAGTTGAAACAGCCAATTTAATAGTAGGCATCAAAAATAAGAGGAATCTTCCAATGGCTATTGATACCAGCACTGCTGTGGCACAACTGTAGGGGTAGTGGGAGGGTGGCTAAGAAACCCTAATTGATTGTAGAAATTAGATTTTTACATGTGAAGGAAGGACAGAAGAAACTATTCTGATCAGCTGGTCTGATCTGAGTTTACAAGCAACCTCGAGTGAAGGACTTCCTCTGATTAATTACTCTTTCCAATCGAACACCATTCTTGATCTATGAATTCCTGGTTTGCATAGTTTTCTGCAATGCTTGCCCAATGGATTCAGTGGCTTATTACTGCCATTATGAAACCAAGTGCCTGCTTCATTTTCAGCCTATGTTCAGCTAACATTAAAATACCATGTGTGCTAACATTGGTTTAAGATTATTTCCTCTCTGAATCTCCTTAATTCTATGAACATTTTAACAGTGCAGCTATAAATATGCCAATATTAAGCTAAATGCTTAAAACATTTAATGAGGAGGACAAAATAGGGTTAAATGACTGTGTAAAACTACTGACAATCAGATGGCAAATGGAAATCCAAAACAGATTTTGTTTGGATTTGGGGCATATAATTTTAGTTTCATCTTATCCTTAACTGACATAGACTACATCAGTCAAAATTAACATGTAAAGATGACGCTTTTAAAGAGGCTAAACCAAGAGAGAAACTTTAGATTTGCAGCATTCTTGCCTTTCTCCAGAAACAGAGGCTTGACCATCTTAATATTGCGTGATACTTATGAATATAAACAACATTAATTTTACACAAGGAAACCATCAGGTTGTAAAGTTACATTTTAAACAAAAATCTTCTCTTAGCACATAAAATATTAGCAAAATTTTGTTTTCTTGTCTGATAGGAGTTATAGTCTTACACAAATCAGGGATATTATAAAATCAAACCCATGAAATATTGCATCAACCATAGAACCATAGAATGGTTTGGGTTGGAAGGGACCTTAAAGATCACCTAGTTCCAATCCCGCTGCCATGGGCAGGGACACCTTCCCCTAGATCAGGCTGCTCAAAGCCCCATCCAGCCTGGCCTTGAACACTTCCAGGGAAGAGATACACACAACTTCTCTGGGCAACCTGTTCCAGTGCCTCACCATCTTCACAGTAAAGAATTTCTCCCTAATATCTAATCTAAATCTCCCCTCTTTCATTTTTAAACTGTTACCTCTCATCCTATCACTACACTCCCTCATAAAGAGTCCCTCCCCATCTTTCCTCTAAGTCCCCTTCAAGTACTGTAAGGCTGCTATAAGGCCTCACCTGAGCCTTCTCTTCTCCAGGCTGAACAACCCCAACTCTCTCAGCCTGTCTTCATAGGAGAGGTTCTCCAGCCCTCTGATCGTCTTTGTGGCCCTCCGCTGGACCTGTTCAAACCGGTCCATTTCCTTATTTTGTTGGGGGCTAGAGACCTGGACACAGTACTCCAGGTGGGGTCTCATGAGAACAGAGTAGAGGTGCAAAATCACCTCCCTCAACCTGCTGACCACACTTGTTTTGATGCAGCCTAGGACATGGTTGGCTTTCTGGGCTGCAGGCGTGCATTGTAGGCTCATGTTGAGCTTCTCATCCACCAACACCCAGAAGTCTTCCTCCTCAGGGCTGCTCTCAATCCATTCTCTGCCCAGCCTGCATTTGTGCTTGGGATGGACATGACCCATGTGCAGGACCTTGCACTTGGCCTGGCTGAACTTCATGAAGTTCATATAGGCCAACCTCTCAAGCCTGTCTCCAAGTCCCTCTGGATGGCATCCCTTCCCTCCAGCATGTTGACCACAGCACACAGCTTGGTGTCGTTGGCAAACTTTCTGAGTTTGACCTCAATCCCACTGCCCATGCTGCCAACAAATATGTTAAACAGTAGCAGTCCCAGTACCGATCCTTGAGGAACACCACTTGTCACTGCTCACCACTTGAACATTTAGCTGTTGACCACAACTCTTTGAGTGTAGCCATCCAGCCAGTTCCTTATGCAGCGAGTGGTCCATCTGTCAAATCCATGTCTCTACAATTTAGAGATGAGGATGTCGAGTGGGACAGTGTCCAGTGCTTTGCACAAGTCCAGGTAGATGATGTCAGTTGCTCTTCCCTTATCCACCAACACTGTAACGCAGTCATAGAAGGCCACCAAATTTGTCAAAACCCTGAAATTAATTTTTTTATTCTCTTTTATTAATGCATTAACTGTAAAAGATTTTCTGCAGCAGACTACTAGTAGTTTCAACAAAGATATTTATCATTTTTCATTCATTTCCTTTTACCAAATGTAAAATTCATGCTCTTTTCTGAAGTTGAACTTAACTGAACAATAGTAATGTCCCATAGTCATATAGGTCATCAGTGCTTTGTGTTGTTTAATTTTTTCTGTACTCTTTCCTCCCGCATTGGTTACAGAATAATTTTTCTTACTGTGAAGTCACATGTAAACTCTCTGCAGTACTGTCCTCCTGCCTAAGTTTTCTGTAATCTTAGTTTCATGAAGTCCTCCATTACATTGCTTTGCTTTGCTTTGCTATCAGAGCATGTGGCAAGTCCAAGTGGCCTCATGCTTGAGCCAGGAACAGAATGCATTCACTCTAGTCTCTCTTTTTCAGGCCTTGGTATTCACACAGCCCTGGTTATAATACTTTTATCTATTTACACTATCTAATGAATTCATACAACATTCCTTCGAGGTACAGAGGAAGTACTACTGTTCATATTTTATTGATGGGCATTGAAGCATCGCAGAAGAACTGATGTATTTTGGAAGAGAATTAATTTTTTAATTTTTTTTAGTATTATGTGATTTTCAACATTTATATCTCTGAAGTCACGATTCAAATAAAACCCTCCTAATTCTCTGGGCTTATTGTTCCTTAAAGACTGGCTGGGAAGTTGAGTAACATAAAACCTGATGTGGCTGGTGGCCCCAGCTGGTTTGATAAAAGCTTGCAGTCCCAATTAGTTCAGCTCTTTCCTCATCAGTCTGCCACAGTCACTCCCTGCCTGGGAGGAAACATGAGTCATCAGTAGACAGAACTTCCTTTCTGCGCAGCAGTACCAGGCTTGACTTTAAATAATAGCTTTCCAGGCCATGTATTTCCTTATAGACTCATCTTCTGTATTTAGACCTTTGTATTATTGATGGACTAAGATCTTCTGGCTCTTTAATGGTGCAGTGGACCTTAGCCAGATTCTATTTTCCCTATTTCCGTATTTTTAAAATTTGTATTTAACTAATCAAAATGCTAGAATGTGAGTGAAATTCTGCTCATTAGTGCACAGGTAACTGTTAAGGAGATGTTTTACTAAACTTTTTAGACCTTGCAAATTTTGGCTTTTAAATACTTTAAACAATCTGGAAGCAAGTATCTTTCCCAAGATCAAATAGGAGGAATGTTGTGTCATATTTCAAATTGGTCACCTTTGGGACTTTGTCTTTCTCCGTTTTTATGCATCCTTATCTGGAATGTTGTGTTTGGATTCACAACGACCAGTGTATTTACTTTTTATTGTAAGAAAACTGTCACAAGATAAGGTATTGAAAATAAATTACCTCCCCCACTAAACACAGGTGTTTTGAGTCCCAGATGAGTTTCTATATTTTCTCCTTAGTTTCCCACTCTGGTTTTCCTAAGTCTACCTATTAAGACTGAATTAAAATGAATTACAAAGCTTTTCATAAAAAATAATGTGCAAATCGAAAAAAAAAAATGTGTATTCTCTTTGATATATATATAAAAAAGAAAATTTGAAATGCATTAGAATGAATGTAAAATCTTATATTTCTGATGACTTGTTTTGAAGAAAGGAAAACAAAATGTACACCCAGCATCTGTAACATATTAAAGTAGTAATAGTCTTATTTAGTTAAATTATAAATGCTTAGTTTTAAATTAGTGCAATTTCATGAATTATTTTTAACACTAAATAAAGATTTTTCTTGGGGGAAAACTTTTCAGAAAGGCATTCACACTAGACTTATCTTTTTATATGTTCAGTTCGTCCTTAGTACTAAGAGCCCACTTTTGATTTGCAACATCTGACTTATATTTGGACAATAGTTAATTAATGTTCTTGGAAGAGTAAGAAGGGGTAAAAAATATTTGTCTCCCTGAAATGCAGTCCAAATGCCTTAGGGAAACCTGGATATCTGTCTTATATAGTCAGAACCCAGAGTGAAATGATTGCTAGAGAGCTACATGGTTAAATGGGGAGAAGTGAGAGTCCTGTGTGTGCTGTAGGGAAATCATGTAAGTTGCCATGACTGGCTTATGAGCTATAGCCCACTTCCCAATAAACCTGAGGATCACGTTTTCATTTTCAGTAATAACAAGGGTTCAAAATCATTCAGCTTCTCTTTATGGCTCTCACCGCATTTGTGTGAGAATGTCCTGGGCTAATTCTTGCATTTAAACAAAAACTCTTCTGAAATTATCAAAAAATCCAAAGAGATTATGAGATTCCTACACAATTTATAGAGTATGTCAGTAATTTAACCAGGCATATCTGTTTCCCCATGAAGGTTAATCTATCCTTTATATGAATTAAACTTTATTTTATATGATGAATGTTTTTTGTTGCTACTTAGAGACGTATTTGTGCAATATAAAGGCAATGATCAAGGTTGTTGAAGGAAATATCAAGGCCTTGTTTGGTATGTTTAGGAAAAGCGAACATAATCAATTTCAGTGCCTTGTATTTGGTAGACTCCACATGAATGAAGCATAGTGGTGTTATTTTTCATAGTTAAATAGTATCTCCTTGCATGTTCAATGGTATGCCCTTTTTCAAGCCATTGCATGAGAACTCAGACTTTGCTGGAGGTCAGCTGGTGCATGAACTACTAGTAGATAAAGCAGATGGATATATCTTAGATAAGGCATTATCTTTGATGCTCATGTGTATATGTCTCCACAGACATTATAGCTACTGGTAACAACACAGCCTATTCAGAGAAGTCAGTTATTCCAGAAAAACAAAAAGAAAGACAAGGGTGAGAAAACACAGTGCCACCAAGCATAGCAATCTGTTTATATAGTTCATGCCAGCAGAGCACTTCCCTTCGGGTATTTAAGTATCTGCTAATTTAAAAGAAGCACTTAAGAGTTTTGCTGAATTTAGTCTTCAGAAAGTAGGGTAAATAAAACTACTATCTTACCTATTGCCTTTGACTCAGATAGAACCATCTCCCAGTTTTAAAAATATCCATTTTTACCATTAGGAATCATTTTTGTAGGGAGTAATAATGCCAATAAGCTGCTAATGTCTGTAGGACCAGTAGTGTCATTATAGAATTGACAGAATTGTGGGCTTTCAGATTTGAAAAAAAAGTATTACTTATTCATATGCAAGAGCACAGGAAAGAGATTCCTACCAGATGTAATTTTGAGAAATGAGATTTGCATAAGGTCTTGGTTCACAGTGTTTGCAGCTGTTGTGACAAGGGCAAAATAAATTATTTAGACATACCAAGGTGAGGAGAGGACCCATATTTATATCAGATACTTAACACAGAGGACAGAAAACCCAACAAGGGAGAAGAAGAAGGTGCCTTTTAAGGATAAGAAAATCTAAATAAAAAAAAAAAAAACCTGCAATAATGACTAAGGAGGAAAAAGGTACTGAAAAGAAGGAATTTAAAGAGAGGGAGGAACAGTTATAAAAATATAGAATCTAAAAAGAACAAGGGATCTCTAAATTTATGAGAGCAATTTAAAATAGTAAAATGTGATACTGTGAAGAGGAAATGGAAGATAAGATCAAGATGGTGGATTCAGTGGCAAAGATTCAGAGTTTGTAGAAAATATGTACATAAGGAAATTCTGTAAAGATTAAAACATTGTACAAATAATAATAAAAAGGTAAATTAATAATAAAATTTCTCAAAAATACAGATATTTCTTAAAGATTTTGAAAACAAGACATTTAAAACACAAACACTTTGTAAATGGAATGGCCTTTAAAATGGGAGTTGGTCAGAGGATGATGAAACCAGTTCATTGCTCTGTTAGACAGCAGTGATTAAAAGTTATATCTATTGAGATTTCACCCATTTAATGCTTTGTCCTTCTCAAGGATAAACAGTATTATAATTTCAGGATCTCAGAGCACTGATTGCTGGACTGATGAAAATTTGCCAGGTTAGTCATGACCGAGAGTTGTACTTGTTTACCCCTGTACTGAGAATCCATAAGGCCTGATCATCCAGGATAATCAGTCCCTGTGTGGTGCAGAATTATTAAACCATTTACAATGAGCTCAGGCTGCAGCTGGTAATCCGGTGCCAGTTTTCAAACTAAAGGCTCAGGTCATAGCCTTAATAAGCCTCTATCTGAATTACATATAAGTGAATTGTATCTCTGTGTTTGATCTCATCACAGTTGCTTCAGAAATATGCTAAACATTTGAACGCAAGTTTGCATTCATATAATCTGAGACATTTAAAAGGGTGTCCTTACGTATCCACACATAATGATTTGCAATTGAGACACGAGTGATCATTTTACAGGTGAAATATTTGTGCCATTGAAAAATATGGACAAGAACGCTTGACAAAAGAATGGGAAGTAAAAATAGTATTAAAATTCCCTCTCCAAGAACCGCATAATGTTTCATATTCATCTCAGTGTTCTATCTCTTTTAACTAAGAAGAAATAAAAATTGACTGAAAAAAGGTCCATAGGTGAGGCTGGAGCAAAATTCCACTGCGTTGGAGAAGATGGCCAGTGGTATAGTTTATATTTATCTGACAGCTCTGCTTTTTTCTTTTGCCAAAAGCAGAGTGAAAGTGTAGCAAGAAGGAACTGTAGAATTCTCCACTAATCATTTAAAAAATGCTGGAAGCCTGCTGCTTCTCAAACTGCAATATTTCAAATGACAGTTAAGAGTTTCTGACTCCAGACTAAAATCTTAGTTAAATCAGGATTTAACCTAAAAATTTTGATTCTTGTCTTATCAGGGTGGAGGAACTCTACTTAGCGGGGTGGAAACAGACTTCTGCTTCTATACAATACAGAGGCTTCATATAGATAAAAGAAGTTGTATCATTCCCTATATAAACAAGACAGTTACACAACATTACTGATACGTTGAAGAATTCAGGAGAAGTGTGCTGAAAATCCTTACATCATGATTGACAGAAGAATTTCAAATAATTGCTTTTACTTTACAAAATGTCTGTATGCATTCTTTAAAAAGACGCCAAACACTTCATGTGATCTATATGCATAAAGCAGATGGACTGACTGGGTACTAAAGAGTACTGCAAAGGGGAAACAAGAACCAATAAAAATTAAATGAAATCTAAATTATTTTGCTTATTTTTCTGTTTAGGAGTTTTAAATTTCCAGCATTTGGGACCTGTGTTGAAATGGATTTCAAGGTTTATAAGGATGGATGTGAGGAAAATACTATCCATCTAGTTTCTAAATGAGATTAAAATCTCTATGTGTACAAAAAACCCCACAAAATTGTTTAACAAGAATATAAACTTATGTTGAAATTTTTTCTTTCCAATCAAAGAATCATAGTTTCAAAAAATGCACTATTAGCCCATTCAATCAACTAACGTCAACTCCACCTGCATGGAAATATGATTTTCTGGTCCTTAAGATAACCTGTCAAAAATATTTTGCCTACTTAAAACTATAAAAGGAAATTGAGTTTTAAATTAAGAGAAATATATTTATCCCAAGTGGAATTTTGTTTGGGACATTCTGGTGTATTTAATCAGGAAAAGTACCCTTGTGCTTGCACTTTTCTGCATAGATTGGTAAAAGTTTAGATAAAGGATTTTTTTATTTCAGCGTGGTGCTTCCCTCCACTCAGCTGTGGGAAGTATGGTACAGTTTACAAGATGTTCTTTCAGCTGAATTACCAGTACAATTTACTGGATGTTTCAGGGATACTTCCCTCATTTACATATTTCCTCATCAGGACTTTCCTCATCGTTCAACTATTATGAAAGATATGGCTGCAAGCCAAGACAGAAGAAATACTGAAACATACAGATCCAGGAAGCAGTGGATTTAGACTCAAGACTGTAGGTATGCATATGCAGTGAAAATACCAACACCTGAGATACAGAAGTAATTTCAATATACACTTAGTTAGGACACTAAGTGACAATACTCAGCATATTCAGCTTTAGTGAATAGCAGTTATAATTTAACAGTTTCTGATAAATTGAATATTTTTGCTTTAGTACTGGTGCTTATAATTTCTTTATTATGATCTATTTCATGAACTGGATGTAGTTCACTTTTTATTTGTTTTCAAAATGAAGATGTATCACAAGATGTATCACAAGACTATTTTCTGACTGCGAGCAGGAAATGAAAATGCCTGATAGAACTAGTATATATATGTGTATATACAGTATGCATATTTGTGCATAGTGTACAAATTTGAATATATATAGGCATCCATGTATTTACATATATTATATATGTATATCTTCAAGTGGAAGAACTGTATATAAGTAGTATGAGCAATTATGATTATGAATTTCTCTACAAAGCATCAGCATTCAGACATTAAAGTAGCTTCCTGGTAGCTAAATAATTCTAATATTCTAAACTTGCGAAAATGTCTGTTCTGTTTTTCCCAGTGATGTGCCAGTTTCCTACCTTAGATAAAATTTAGAGCCGAGTGGTAAATTTTCAGTTCAGTTTATGCATAAATATATATGACTTAAGCTTGAATGTCAAGTGTCACAGTTATCTCTTTACTTCTTTAGAACTATAAACAATTCTTCCATCTCGATGATCTTCTAATATCTGGTGGCAGGTAAGAGGGAAATGTTAGGGAGTTTGGGTTACTTCAGCTCTGTCAGTCCCTAATAACTTTTTTCTCTTGACCCTATGAGCTGCATATCAAGGTTTTTGTAATACCAAGAGCCACGAGATGTACTTCATTTCATGTAAACAGGCAGAGAAGAAATATGGAAGTACATCAGAGAAAGGAGGTAACTATGGTTGTCCAGGGTTTACTCCACTCTGGTGATGGAAGAGACATGGCTGGATTGCTCCAGACATTAATTGCAAATTTTTAGCCTACAGCCAGGGCAATGGGCATGCAGCCAACAGCCACTGGATATTCATCTTTGACCTAATGTTACATAGATTAAAGGGGAAGAATTATCTGTAGACAGAGCTTCTTTTCATAGCAGCCATACCCGGGAATACTAAACATCGATCCAATATGGTGTCATCTCTAACAACAGTCACAAGCTGAAGCCTAGAATAGTATAAACTAGGCAAACAAATAGAATCAAACAGGATGAATGAGGTTGGAAGGCACCTCTGGAGATCATATGGCCCAACCTCCCTGCTCAGAGCAGGGTCAGATAAAGCAAGTTGCCCAGGACTGTGTCTCATTGGTTTCTGAATGTCTCCAAGGATGGAGACTCCACAACCTCTCTGGCCAACCTATTCCAGTGTTTGACCATCCTCACAGTAAATCTGTGGGGGGTTTGTTGTTTTGGGTTTTTTTGGTTGTTTGTTTTTTTGTTTGTTTGTTTTTAATGTTTGAATGGAGTTTCGTACACTTTGTTTTATGCCCATTGTCTCTTGTTCTATCACTGGATACTACTGAGAAGAGTCTGGCTCCTTCTTGACTCCCCCCATCAGGTATGCACATTGATAAGATCCCTCTGAGCTCTATCTTCCCCAGTCTGAACAGTCCCAGCTCTCTTCTTATCTCCTTCTATGTCAGATGCCCCAGTCCCTTAATCATCTTCGTGGCTCTTTGCTGGACTTGCTCCAGAAAAGCTATGTCTATCTTGTACTGGGCAGCCCAGATCTGGACACAATATTCTAGCCGTGTCTCAGCAGGGCTGAGCAGAAGGAAAGGATCAGTTCCCTTGACCTGCCAGCAATGCTCTTTCATATACTGCCCAGATCCTATTCATAGGACAAGGGGTAACGGGCACAAACTTGAGCATAGGAAGTTCCACCTAAACATGAGGAGGAACTTCTTTACCTTGAGGGTGGCAGAGCACTGGAACAAGCTGCCCAGGGAGGTGGTGGAGTCTCCGTCTCTGGAGACATTCAAAACCCGCCTGGACGCGTTCCTGTGTAACCTGCTCTAGGGTGGCCCTGCTCTGGCAGGGGGGTTGGACTAGATGATCTACTAAGGTCCCTTCCAACCCTAGGATTCTATGATTCTATGATCTTCTTTACCTCAAGCACACAATTGCTGGCTCATGGTCAACTGGTTGTCCACTAGAACTCCCAGGTCTGCAGAAGACATTGCTTTTCTAGATGGTTGTGTTGCAGTGTGTACTGATACAGGGGGTTATTTCCCCCAGGTGTAGGTCTTGTCAATTTCCATTATTGAACTTCATGATCTTCCTGTCAGACAATGCCTCCAGCCTGTCGAGGTTCCTCTGAATGGCAGCATGACCCTCTGGTGTATAAACCACTCTTCCCAGTTTTGTATCTTCTCCAAACTTGCATCCATCTCCCAGGCCACTGATGAAGATGATAGGCAGTGTTGGTCCTGGTATCAGCCTCTTGGACACATGAACTGCATCCTCATGGTTTAGCTCACTGACTTCCTGAGGCATGTGTTTTCTATAAATTTAATAATTCTGGATGTATGAGTTTATCTTGCATGAACTTCTCCTCTTCTCTTTTATAAAAGGCACTTACTAACAGAGTTAATTTGCCCAGATGTCAGTGATGCTCAGGATTTCAGACCTGTCCACATAAAAACACAGGAGGGTCAGTAGGGTGCTTTCAATGCCTAACAGTCACATTATTTTTTCTAAGAGCCACTTCTTCCCAACCTTTCAGCCCATCATCTGAACAATATACAAATACCAAGAATCTTTTGAGGAGCTACGCTTACCAATGCTTTTGAGACTAAATAAGGTATGAAGCAATTTTACTATCTTTATGACCGAGCTCCTGAGAAGCAAGACAGATGAAAAACTCTACATATCCTTATTTCTGGAAGAGGAAATGTAGTTTTTTAACTAATATGTTGCCTGGTGTTAAGCAATGTTGCTGTAGTGTTTAGAGGTGTTTTGTAAACAAAATTGTGCTTGTTGTACACTTAGCTACATGTACTTGCAACAATAGTAAGGCACTGAAACTCAACACAGTCTGTTTTATTTGTCAATTAATAAAAGATTCAGGTGCACTGAATGGCCAAGTGCCTTTACCACCTGAAGTTTGTATTAATAGACTTATAAAACGTGCCCTAGAGTGTCTTAATACTACTACCATATGGCTTTTTAAGCATCAATTAATCTATTTAAACTATCTTTTTTAAAAAATTTTTCTCTTAAGATTAATTTTTACTGCATAAATTGAAAATCATCTTAGTAGTACAATGATGAAATAGAAAAAACAGTATTTTACTGCCAGAGTGGTTTTTTTCATTCATTATGTTATTTTCAAAATCTTTTCATTTGTATTCCCTGTCCTGTATTATATTTTAATCTTACTGGTTTTTTCCTCTCCTTGAAGCTTAGCTGTGCTTTCTTCTTTCATTGTTTTTCCAGTTCTTCAAATATTTCTCTTCATTCACATTAAAGCAAAAATTCTCTATCAGGCGTACGGTTTTCCCTGTTTTGATATTTTAACAAGAAATTGCAACTATCCCTATCTTTTAAGCTAGTAAATTTCATTGATGACTGGGTTTTCAATGTTCTTCTTTTTTCTCTGAACTCCATCCTTGCAAATATTTGTAAGAGATAGATGAAAGTCAGTGTATGTGTGTCATATGGACATGTATGTTGTGCCAGGCTGTTAGTTTATAAGATTACAGTTCTGATAATTTGAGGGATAGAAGTCTTAGTCAGCAATATGAGATGTCCAAGATGTCATTCATGGAATTTCTGAGCTTAATTCTCCAGAGCTCTTCTCTTGAAGATGTCCTTTAAGAGATATCTTAAGCTTTCCAGAACCTGTAAGGCTTCTTTGAGAGATACTTCATAAAAATGCCCTAAATTAAAATGGTAGTTATGAAAAGATGAAAACTCAGTGCTGAATCCTATATAGATAACTTTTTACTTGTGGGTCACCAGGCCCGTCGTAGGTTGAAGAGATATGCTGGTTATTTCAAGGCCCTGCAGACCATACGAGCTCTGCCCTTTAAATTCTGTGAAAGTCAATTGTAAAAATGTATAATATATCTAGGAAAAATATTCCACTTAGGAAATTGTTGTGCAGCAGAATTCTAGCATGTCTGACCTTTTCCTTAGATGTATAGATGTCACCAACAGATATAATGAAGTGCAAACTGCCAGCTGCTTTAAACAAGGTAATGATATTGGGCAAATTTTAATCCTTATATACTTTGAAGAAGCATTGGATTTTATCATCATCTCTGTAGAATCAGTTTTATCAGGATTAAACCACTACACTCCTTACAAATAGTTTCTGTCCACTTCTGTTAGACTGATATTGATGTTGTCACTTGTGGTTGGCAATCCAGGTATTGCAGAAATGTAAAAATTGAGTGCTTCTACCATGCATGTCAAAAAACTTCATGACGCCATTTAAGAATTTTAAAGCCTTTTAAAGTCCAGCTACAACTTTAAGAGCTAAGTTGGGAATGTCCATTTAGCTTTCTACATGAAATCAAAATGGAAAGTAAATCATTCAATATGTCTGAAATGATAATGAGATGAGCAGCTAAACTTCAAAGAAAATTGTCACCTAATTCCAGAGACCACCAGCTACATCATTTCTTAGGCAGCTCAGCTGCTGAGGGGCCTGCCTTTCACCAGGGAGGTAAATTAGCTCTCTCTGAAGTGCTACAGCCAGGTAGGAAGGGCAATTTCTCTTTGAAGTTTGGCCACTAGCACTTCTTTCTCAAGGAACTGAACTTCAAAGAGAAATATTGTTTGTCTTCCTTTTGGATGATATATTCAGTAGCATATGTTACTCTTTGTGTAGTGGGGGGGGAAACGTTCTTATAAATAATATTTCTGTATCCATATTAAACTGAAATCTCTGATTAGTTTCTTTGTGATAGGATAAATTGAATAGTGATTAGGAAAGGTTACTAGAGACTTTTAGCTATATAACTTACAGGTTTCTTAAAAGAAGTTCAAAGGATGTGTAAGAAAGAGGGAAAAGATCAATATGGTGATTTTCCTTACTAGCTTTACATTTTATTGACATGAGGGACCAACACCCTATCAAAGAAACTCCAAAATCCAATGATTTGGCATCTGGTCAAACTTTTATGTGTTTTACTCCATACCATTTTGGAGTTTGCAATAGAAGTAGTGGCTAGAAGCACTTCTGGAGGCTATCCAAACTCCTGCTCTCTCAGCAGGACTATCATCAATAGACCACATCAGCTGTGGCTTTGTCTACCGAAGTCTTGGAAGCTGCTAATGATGGAGAGTGTGCTGCCGCCCTAGGTGACCTGCTCTAGAGCTGCAGTATCCTCCTATTTCTATTTTTGTTTTAATATTTTTTTTTTTCCAAACATCTACTCTCTGCCTCAGGCTGCTAATTTTAGCCACTTCACCTTTAACTTGGTTGTCTACCACTGCTGGGAAGAGGTAGGCTCAGCAACCTTTGTAACTTTCCTTCAGGTATCTGTAGTTTGCTCTTAGGTTGCCCCTTCACCTTGACTTTTCCAGAGCCCAGTCCCCTCAACCTCTCTTGGAGGACATTAGCCGACCATCTTGGTAACTCTCCACGTTTTTAACTGTGGGGCCCATACTCAGAGGTAATGAAGCCACCACAGCTGGAATAGAGTGGGATAAATAGTCTGCTAGCCATAGCCCTCATAATGAAATCTAAAGTACTGTTTGCTTTATCTGTGATGAGAAAACACTGTTGGATTATATTCCATTTTGTGTCAACTATAATATCTACTTTCTCTTCAGCTCGTTTCCATGAGGCAGTAAAACTATCATAACTGCAGCTGATCTGATTCATACCAAGCAACCCAAATACCATATACCACTGCAGCTGGAGAAAGAGGAGCTTGTCATTATATAGCTAGCTGGAACATGTCCATTTAGGCAAAGCTTAAGTGCTGCTCATAAGCTTCACATTTTTCCTTCACATGGGCGTGTTTCTTACCCACTAATAATAACCTGAAATTCAGAAAAATGAACACCAATTGTGATGATGGAGAGCACTAGTGTCTTCAAGACCTCATGAATTATCTTTAGAACATTTTTCTCTCATGATTAAGCAATTATAATCTACAATCACAAGAAACAGACTTACATCCTTGAAATATTTATGGGTTTTGTATAGAGTAGATGAGCTGTAAAATTACATAAAATCTTTCACAATTGACCATTTTCAATTAACTTCAAGGAGGGATGTTAGGAGTAACTTAAAATTTTAGTACTTGCTGTAGCACTTAGGAACATCAATCAGAAACTCTCATTGAATTCAATAGGTCTGGAAAGAAAGGTAAAATACTGATATATATATATAGAATTGTAAATGAAGGTGAAGCGTGGCACAGCCCCAAGTCCCTCCTCTTCTTTCAAGATTAATATGATACAAAACCAAAATAATAGCAGCACATTTCAAATACTTAAATAAAATACAACTAATTTAGTTCCAAATAGTATCCCAGAAAGTTTCTTTTTGCTTTGCTGTTCATTGTTTTGATTGCGTTCTACAGTGACGATGAGAGACTTAAAGCTGTGTTCTAATTTTGCAGTAAAATATCTCCAACATTAATTAAGATTCCCTTTCATGTCTGCTATTCTTATTCCTCTTTTCCTACCTGGGAGGTTCAGCTTGCTTTGACAGAACTCACTGCTCTTCAAAGGCTGGTATGGGTCTTCTGGATTTAAGGACACATAATGAAATTCCAACAGTAAAAAAGACTAAGCACATTCATTGCAAATGTGAAGATGGTAATTGGAATGTGTTCATCTCTGCCAGTAAAATTAAAAATACACAAGACTGTTCTATTGTACTGCATGGAACAGCCCACATCCATGTTGTTTTCTTAGCCACCAAAATAGAGTGGCCACAGGCAAACTGCTATTGGTAGTGGTCCTTAGTATGTGTTAGCTTCTGTTCCACGTTTTCTGTTCCATCTTAAGGAATTGCTTGAGAAAGTGTCACTTAGCCCGTGCCAAAACTTGGATGGGAACTGTTATGATTAAGACGGATAGATAATTAAAAGCATGGGAATGCTCCTTGGCATCGCTTAATTTAGTAGAATAAATATAACTAAGGTTTTCCAAAGTAAATAGATGTCTTCTTTTATTTTACTTAATTGTATTAATCCTAATTTATGCAAACTTTTTCATTGTAGCCTAGATGCTTTTGAATTTTAGTCATTATGTGTAGGACAGACAGAAGCTGCATTGTTTGGCCTCAGAATTACTCCTGTTTAGCAAAAGAATACAACTAGATTTTCTGATAGAAATCTTCTCAGCCTTTATTTTTTAATTGTATTTTATTGTTTGGGTGTGTGTGTGTGTTTTGTTTTGGTTTTGTTTCCATTCTAGATATGCCAGTGTTGTACATAAAGAAACCTAGACAAAAGAAGAAAACAGAATGTTCTGTAAGTCTGATCATTTGACTACAGCATGAGTCAAATATTGCACTTTGTTTTCTTCCAGGGTTTAGGTTTTGTAAGCAGTGTTTCATGACAGAGAGAGTTCTGGCTGACTACTTCTCTTGTGGACATAAACATGGTACACTGAGGTAATTGCTGATAAGGAATAGTTTCTTGTGGCAGAGTCTTCAAGTTTTCCTGTACATCATGCCTGTAAGCAGAACTGTAGAATTTCCCAGGGAACTAAAAAGATTCTGGATTCATATTTTCACCCACTGGAGTTAACAGTTTAAATGAAAGAGCTGAATGATCTAGCAACACAGTAGTTTGTTTAAAAAAAAAAAAAAGAAAATAAAAGAAAAAAGGCTTCTTCAAATTAAAATGTTACTGTCCTACCAGTGTGTAAGAAAAAGGAAATAATTAAAACAGTCGAGCTGTCCATTCTGTCAGATGCAGCTGTAAAGATAAAGGTAGGGAAATATATAAAGTTCTTCTAAAATGTGGTGGCTGGCTAATAGCCAAATGCCCACCAAGTTGCTTGCTCACTTCCCTTCCTTTGTAGGTTAGAGGGAGAAAATAAAATGAAAAAGCTCATGGGTTGAGATGAAGATAGTAAGACTGCTTACCAGGACTGTTACAGCCAAAACAGACTCTATTTGGGGAAAATTAATTTAATTTATTGCCGATTGAAATAGATTAAAGTGGTGAGAAACAAAAGGCAAACATTAAAACAACACCTTCCCTCCACACTTTCACATGCCCAGCTTCACTCCTTCACTCCTAAGCCCTCCCCAGGCAGCACTGGGAGGGATGGGGAGGGAGGCGTGTTACCATCAGAACAAAGCAGTTTTCTCTCCGGTTCTCCTTTGTTCTCACACTTTTCCTTTGCTCCAGAGTGCGTTCTCTCCACAGGCTGCAGTCTTTCTGGATAAATCTACTCCATCAGACTGTAACCAGCTGTTCCCAGCACAGGGCAGCCACAGTGTCTTTCCACAGGAACCAACCCTGTGATCTCTCCCACCACCAAAACCTTGACATCTATACCCAGTACATAAAGAGAACCTGATTTATCAAAGTAAAAGATATGATCAGTTTTAGTCTAGATGTCACTACTTATATGTCAAAGCCCTTGTAGCATTGTACAAGAGATGTGAATGAAGCCAGTTGAAATTAAATCTAGTATTTAATTGTTATTTAGGTGGAAATAACAATGTCATTATTGCAAAGAGTTTGTGTTCCAACACCGTGTTTGTATGATCACCAACTGTGCACACAGTGAACTATCAGTAGAGATTTGATCTCGATTGTCCATAAAAATCCAGTCATATTTCTCTTGAATTAACCAGAATACAAATTTCATTTTTTCTTAATTTATCCTTTCGTGTCAGCTGTAAAAGACAGATGATACCTGCTTTGGTAATCTTTCTTTTTTTCAAAACTGTTTAAACAGCAGGTTGGATTTGTACCACATAAATGCTTTGTATGTTAGGATCAACATATTTTATTTTAACCCAAATCTAAATCACGCAAAACTACTATCCTGATTCTTCTAGAAGCTGTATTCCAGTTTATCTCTCAGTTATGATCAAAAGATACTGGAAAAGGTAGACTATATATATATACACCAAACTGGTAATCTGATTTTTAATGACACTTTTAGACAATATTTTTAAGTTCTTGTTAATTATTTTGCATTTGCTTGCTTTACTATTTCTGAAGACAGGCACTAGTTTGAGATGCTTACTTAAAAAATACTCAAAGTTAGGATCAGTTTACTGTTGGTAATGTCAACTTTTTATGATTGGTGCAGTACATTGTGTCACTCCGTCAACTGCCTTACTAGGAAATGAAGCAATGTAATGTATTCTGGGGAATTGTTTCTGAAAAGTCAGTACGCTACAGTAGGTGGCTTGAAATGTGTGCCAAGTAGCATGGAAAACAAACCAGAACAAAACAACGCTTCGTAAGCTTATGCTTCCCAGGATGAAGTTTACAGCACTGACACACTGGGTTTTCATTGTCAGTAATCTTACATTGAAAAACTCTCTGCCTCGTAACACTGAAGTTGTTTTTCAGAAGTTCTCTCTTATTAATTCTTACTTGAAGCCATATAATTAAAACCTCACAAGGTGTTCCGTGGTAAAAGATGAGTATTTTTTACATGAAGATAGAACACAAATCCCACTCCTAATACAATGGACCTTCTAACCTGGCACTCTCATAAAACCAAGATGTTGCCAAGTAAATTGGCTGCTAGGCTATCAGCGCCCTGCAGTGCTTTTGTTAATTATCTTGCCATAGTGCCTGATGCAGATAGCAATCTTTCCAAAAGAGCAGGCAGATTTAAAGCGGCAGAATTAATTAAAATTGATTTGTGCAGTCTGTCATGTTGAGCTCTGCTGGGAAAATTTTCTTCCCCTCCTCTCTCTAATTCATGCTGTAGTAGTACATGAAACAGGTAGTCGCCTCACCTTAGAGTACTAATTATGGTGAATGAATGGGATTTGTCTGCCGTGATAGGTAATTCACAGGATGAGAAGACATCAAAATTTAGTTCATTTGAGTACCATCCAGAGGGAATACCTCTTTCTTTCAGCTTTCTTCGCTCATAAGAAAGGGGTCTAGAAAGCAAACTTCAAGGTCATAATTTTTCAGCTGAGGGCATAATTTGATTTAACATGTCTAAAGATATAAGGCTTTAAACACTCATTGCAGATAGGACAGAAAATGATGATGCGAGACTAGTGACAGAATGAAAATACTCCAAGATTATACAGAGAAATCACAATATGAACAGTGAATTTATTTCCTACGTATGAGCTTCATTAGCAAGGAATACTACTCAAGAATCCCTGAGATCCTTTATCCAGATCAAATTTTATGTAGTATCCTTCTCATATTTGTAAAATTCAAACCATTGAGCATTATAAAATAGCCCCGAAGATGACAACTGTTTCTTTTATAGAAATTTGCCTATCATACTAGCATACCTGTCAGAATTAACGGTTTTTAAGTATTTAAATCATGTCAGTCCAAGCTGAATTTTCAAGAACTTGCTTTTTGAAAAAGCATATCTCTAAACGTTTTAGATTTTGATTTGGTATATGTTTTGCAGTCAGTTTTTTAAACTGTGATTTATGTGTGTGAAAGTAATTTGTCAAGGTGAGATAGGGCTATGATGAAGGCATAATCTGTAGAAATAAGTTTCTCATTGTATTAAACAATTTTTTCCAAAGTTATGTAAAAAAAGAAGTATGTATTTAAAATAAGAATTAATGTTTATTTATTTATGAGGGGGTTATTGAGCAGATCTTGGTACTTTTAGTAGATTTTTTTTTTTAATCCTATCCTGTATGTTTTTAACTTCTGAAAGCTTTGCCTAGGATTCTGGTTCTAAAGTTGCTACTTGGAAAAATATTTTGATCTAAGTTTGAGAAGGAATATAATTTGTATTTAATGTGAGAATTTGATAGAGTATTTTAAGCAAAAAAAAATTGCTTTCATGTAGCAACTGCTTACTGAATCAGAAGTTGAAAAATGTATTTAAGGTGCCCACAACAGTCAAAAACTCAGGCAGCAACAGCTGAAATATTAGGTAGCAAAAGAAATTCATCAGGCAAAATGGTTACCTTGAAAATGATGTATTGGATATATTTGCATAGTGAATTTGCTGTTCAGCTTCTTCTCATCATTTTATTGTGGCTGCCTTTTTCCTTTTTCTAATAACAGATCCTTCCCCACAACCCACACCCCCCCATGCTTTTTCCACAGCATCTCTATAAATGCATTTCAACACGAGGCAAATTCTACTCTGAATAGCTGTGATTTCAATGGAAACAGCATGCTTGTTAGACTTAAATATAGAAATAATAATTGAAGCATATTAGGTCTGCTTCTTCTCTGATTTTCATCCACTCAGAGGACTATAAGAATTCATGAAGGTACAAGACAAATTAGAATGTTATTATTCTATATCCATTAGTATGTTCTAAATATGAATTTTTATACAAGGTGCAAAGCAATAAAAACATCTCACTTGGCTTAAGGAATAAACGTTCATTAAAATAATACATTTTCCTAAATAGTAAAGAATACATGTAACAAATTTTATGAACACAGAAAGTGGAATTGTGCTACTGCATGACTTTATTTCTATTTTCCAAGTATGCTTAGCAAGATTTTTCTACTTATTCTGTCCAGAAGTTCATACATTCATTACATAAGCTCTCAGAGGAAAAAACTCTGAATCCATGCAGTCAGTGTTTAACTGTAACGAAACTAGGATAGGACAGAGCAAGAATTAGACCTAACTAATAGTGTTCTACACATATATTTTTAATAACACTGAAATTATGTCATGCTATAAACCCATTAAGTATTGATTGGTAATTCACTCAAATTCAGTTTTGCTGTCTCTAAAGTAGGAAAAGAATTCTGAAAGGAAAAAGAGTTTGATGCATACAGATCATTATTTGCTATGGGAGATGTATTACAAATCTTATCCTGAGATATTTTGAGGTTTAGCCAACATATACCTGATATGTTTTTGAACCTAGTAAACTTGGCTTTATCCTGTTCTGGATCTCTGTCTTCAGCATATGTGCAGAAGGGGAATGTAATGAATAGTAATAGTTAAAAGCAAAACTTCCTTATAGTTAATTTGGTGTCTAGTCATTTACATAATGTCTCCATCTTTTCTTCTTCCCTCTCTCAAACTTGCTGCTTTTCTTGAAAAAATAACGCTTTGATTGCAAAAAAACCCAAAGTGCTCATCAAAATCCTCATGAAAAAAAGTGCTTACAGCTACTCCAAAGATATTTTATGTTCACTTCATTTTTTTGCTCTCTCTCAGTATGTCATATAAGTTATCTGACAATTTCACTTTCCTCCTTTTTTTTTAGCTGTAGCCGTGAACAATTTGAAAGTACAAAACCTTTCAAATATCATGTAAGAAAAAAAAGTAAGTTTAAACATAATCTCCTCAGAGTACTTATGAAATACCACCCTCATTTCAGACCCAAATTTGCTCCCAGCTCATAGGATTCGTGACAATATGCTTTACTACTTGTATCTGTTCCCATATTACTAACAGGAATGATACCCAGCTTTTCTGGGATGGATTTCTTTAGAAGATGTCTAAGCTATTTAGATAGATAGTCACTAAAGAGCTTCAGGAATGATTTGCATTCTGGGAAACGTGTCAGATGGGGAAAAAACCCACCTCATTCATTTAGTCTTTTTTCCAAGAAAAGGTCCTGCACAGCTTTCACACACTCTATGACTATCTAAACATATGAAAGAGATATTTAAAATATGGTTTTGCTTTGTTTCTATTGAGAAAAGTCAGAATGTATAGTAGTAGCTGGAATACAAGTTTTAAAAATCAAATTAATGTTAAATTAAGGTGTAAAGTACTAAAGTGAGGTTAATTTTCTATTGCAAAAATTTGAATGGTTGTGGTGGTGGTTTCTTTCTCACTTCACTTGGACCTAGATGTTCTTCCTAATAATATTACAGCTCAAACACAAATTATAGCCTTGATGCAGAAATTGCTGTGTGAGGTTCTGATCAGGAATACTCTAATCTAATCCCAGAGTCACAGAAAAATTTAGGCTGAAAGTGACCTCACTTAGGTCACCTGTCTTTGCCTATCTTTGCCTGCAGTTCACTTACCGAATTTCTTGCTCAAAGCAGAACCAACTGTGAAGATAAACAGGTTGAATATCTCCAGCAATGGAGGCTGAGCAAGGTCTCCATGCACACTGATCCAGGGTTAGCAACCCATGCTCCTACATACTTTTTTACACTTTTTGTTGCATATTTACTAAATGTCTGTGTGAATTTTCTTCCCTGAAAAGACACAACTGAGTGGTCAAAAAAGTACAAATCACTGTTTCAGAAGCATCTCTTGAAAGAACAGAAAGATATTTTCTTATCAAATAAAATGGTTTGGTACATAGAGATAACTTTTGTCTTGAGAAGACAAAGTTTTCAGTAGACATGTTTAGGAAAAAAACCACAAGTGTGTGCTTTGGATTTTTTTAAAAAAATACTTAACTCAAAACCAGAACAGATGTGTGGTAAGGTCTTGTTGGTGATTGTACTTTAACTTTACTCTTTTTTTTTTTTTTACCAGTCCTCTACAAAAATGAATAACTATATATTTTGAAGTCTTTGCATTTCATAAAAAGCATTGATGACTGATAAAATGATTTGGAGAAGTTGCTGATTCTTCTAACAAACATTGTTTCCTTTCAGAGTAATAGGTACCAGCAACAGACGTTTAGTATGGCAAAATTTTTAAAACAGAACAAGTTGATAATATAATAAATGTAATTACATTTATTTATAGACTGTATAATGTTGAAAAGGACCTCTGGAAATAATCTAGTCTCAGTACTCAGAGCAAGGTCAGCTAAAGTAAGTTGCCAAGGACTGTGTCCAGTCAGGCTTTGAATATCTCCAAGATATTTCAGTTCTTCTGTGTTTCAGTTTGTGTCCACTGGCTGTTGTTCTGTCACCAGATACCAGTGAGAAGTCTGGCTCCTTCTTCTTGACTCCCTCCCATCAGATGTATATGCACATTGATCCACCAAGCCCTCTCTTATCCAGGCTGAACAGTCCCATCACTCCCAGCCTCTCCTAATATGGCAGATACTCCAGTCTCTTAATCTTCTTTGTGGCACTTTGCTAGATTTGCTCCAGTAAGTCCACATCTGTCTTGTACTGGGGTGGAGGCAGCACTCCATATGTATCTCACCACAGCTGAGCAGAAGGGAAAGATCACCTCTCTTGACCTGCTAGCAACTATTTTCTCTTATGCAGAACAGTATGTTATTAGCCCTCTTTGCTACAAGGGCACATTGCTGACTCATGGTCAACTCGTTGTTTACCAGAACACTCAGGTCTTTTTCTACCAAGCTGTTTTACAGCCAGTTGGCCCCTAGCATGTGCTGGTGCCTGATGTTATTTCCCACCAGGTGCAGTGCTTCTCAGTTTCTGTTATTGAACTTCATGAGGTTCCTGTCAGTATCTTTTTTTCCAGCAAAACTCTCTGTCATATCAGCCACTCCTTGCAGTTTTGTACAACCAGCAAACTTGCTGAGCGTACACTGTGTCCATCATTCAGGACATTAATGAAGATGTTGAACACTATTAGCACCAGTGTTCACTCCTGGGGTACTTTACAAGCGACTGGCCTCCAACTGGAAGGTGGCACTTTGTGCCATAACACAGTCCTTTGAGCCTGGCAGTTAAGCCAACTTTTAGTCCACTTCACTCTCCATTTATCTAGTCTGCACTTCATCAGTTTCTCTATGAGGATGATACCAGAGACAGTGCTGAAAGCATTACTAAGGTGTAGATAAAAAAATATCTGCTGCTTTACCCTAAATGAGTATATTGACATAGTAGTTTTCTATTACTCCTTTTAAGTAAGTAGTGCAATGTACAATGTATAAAGATTGTTTAAGACAATTTTTAATTTGAAAAAGCCATTAAATTGATTGCTAATCCAATAAAATATTACTGTTTAATAATAATAATTAGGGAGCTTAGCAGTTGTACTGACAAAGCAACTTCTTAACTGAATTTAGCCAATCTTGCATGATTTTTAAGTATTTTCAAAATCTCTTCAAGTTTTATAAACTTTCTTCAATAATTAAGTTTAAAAAGTCTTTTTTGAAACTGCAAAAAGTCTTTCGGTAGAGTAGATAAGTGCTTGAAGGTGTCTGAAAAAAAATTTCGATTCCTGCTCAAGCCAAAAGAAGCCCAAAAGAAGCCTCAAACATTAACTGAATGGAAGAATGAATTCAACCTCAAAAGAAGATAGAAGCACTTCTTCCCATATAAACAAGCTGTGAAGAAATCAGAGTACCATTACATTTGTAGCAGATTGCTTGTACAGAAGCTCCAATTTTTAAAAAACTTAGCCAATGACAGTACTGAGATAATGCAAATACCAACATCTCATTTTATTCAGATCAAACCTATAAGAAGAGGGGATTTTTATTTTCATCAACCATCTTCCAGTGACAGAAAGAATTATAATAAACCATTTAACTTAATAACTTAATTGATACCAAGGTAGAACTGAGCAGATGCAAATATCTTGATGGTGAATAATTTTAAACTACAGAGCTATTTAAATTGATTGTCTTGAACTTCTTTAGATGCTTAAAATATTTCTATCTTGATGATTCAAAATAATTTCTTAAGCAGGGGAGAATCTGATTGTTTAAATAGGCATGAGAAAAAGAGGTTATGCAGGAAGCCTACTAGACAGTACGTCTTGCTATGTGTTACTTGTATTCAATACATGAAGTGTTTTCAGGCAAAGGTGATTTCCAGGTTTCTGAGTAGTTCTTTATTTTTCTTTTGAGATAGAGCAAGCAGATACAAGGTTAAAACAGTGAAAAATAAATGGCATTTAAATTATCTCAACAAGAAGCTGCAAGCTACTCAAAGACAAGGAATTAAGTTAGAAAATGAAAGCTGTACTCTCTACACAGTAATAGAGCACTAGAAACAACATCAACCAAATTTTTCAGATTATATAAATAGGTATTGACCCTTTGAGATCAGTGAAGTTACACTGACCTACATCGGCAGAGAATTAGCATTTCTTTATTTTTAGGTAAATACAACTGAAATACCCTTATTAAATGTATGGTACTTACATACATCCCATTTTAGCAGCAGTTTTTCAACCAACCTTGACAAGACTAGTTTTCGGAAACCTGTTCCATATATCTTTCCTGGCACTTAGGGAAATGTAAGATTCAAACAGGAAAGGAATGGTGTCCTTAGAGTTTCAAGTACGAGAAACTATACTGGAGTTTTTTTTATTCCCCAGCAGTGCTAGAAACTGATTCCAAATCTAGTGAATGGCTTTGGAGAAATCAATTCTAGCATTTATGCCTTGGTTTCCGTTCTGTCCTTGCTTCACTTGTTCATTTACATTTATCTTTTGAACATGGGTTATCTCTGACAAGAAGTGACAATGGTTCACAGGTAAAGAGGGTTCTGCAGTTGCTGCAATATGAAATAATTGCTGGAAAAGAGACGTCCTGATTTGAGACCTTTGATTCTTCAAAGTGATACTCATGTGAACATGTGCAATGATCATGTCAGCCCCCTCTGTAGGAGCTGGACATCTAAGATGAGGAAAGCATCTTTAAATCCAAATAGTCTTGGGTGAATTTACTCTGTTTTTAATGAATATTATTTTTAAAGAAATACACCTTTTTGATATATAAATTTATTATAGACAAATAAGAAAAGACAAATATATTCCTAACCGTTGTCATTTCTAATGACAATCCAGGCACTTTACTTCCTTCAGTTTTAATCAGTTACAGTTTTTCTTGCTCTGCACTAATGTCATCAAAGTGGAAAACAAATAACATTTTTTTGAGTAATAGTCTTCTCTTAATAAAGAAAGAAAAAACAAGACACAACTGAGCAGTGAGCAATTGTTCCACACTGAAATCTCCTCATCACATCTTTATATGAACAGCTTTTAACTCGGGTTAGAATTGTGACTGGGGCTTACCTAGGTAATGTAAAGGTATGTTATTTCCTATGTCAACAGCTAAATTTACATACATTTACATACATTTATAATTCATGTTCTGGACAAGATGACCTCCAGATGTCCCTTCCAACCTGCACCATTCTGTGATTGTGTCGTTCTCTGAAATAGCCAAGAATATTTAAAAATTATCAGGAGAGTTCCCCTCAAGGGTTAAAGGGAATAGTGAATCTTACTCAGTCTTCTATGTTGCCTTACAAAACAGCTACTTTATCTTAACCACATCCTGTGAAAACTAATTCTAAAATTTATCAATTCACTTTAAAGTGCTATCTTTAACAACACCAACAAAAGTTAAAAAAAAAAAAAATAGTAGCAAGTATTAGGCTTTCTGCTTTCCAGAATAAATCTTATGATTTCTTTTACCTAACTGAGTTTATAACACCTGTTCATGAATGTATAGTCATAACAACCTGATGCTTAACAGAAGAAGCGGTTAAATGGTAAGCACAATGTCTTTCAGATTTCTTAAAGGAAAAATTCAAGCTTAGTCTTTGGCAATATTTTTACCTACATGCTCTACTTAGTCATGGCAGTTTGTGCTCCCTCATGCATGAAATGTGCCAAAATAGAAGGTTAATGATTCTTGAGTTATCAATAATGCTGAAAAATTCTAATTTTTCCATTATTAATGTTGATGCTGGTATGCTAAAAAAGTTTTCAACGAGTGCAAGTATTGAGAGAATCATTAATGATAAAAAGATCATTGATAGTGAGCAATCTGGGTCCCCTGGAAAAAGGACTGCAAGAAATATGCAAAACAATTATCTTTTATATATTTGAAAAGTGTATTATTTTCTTTTCCTATATCAGCCTTCCTGGTCTTTGAGAATATACTTTTGTGGCTTTTTTTCTCTTAGATAGAGAGTACCCATAATTGCAAAGGGCAACAGTCTGAAGCACAGTTCACAATTATAG
>VXBO01000206.1:0-42283 GCA_013400135.1 Rhinoptilus africanus | reverse complement strand
CCCTCACGCCACCCCGCCCGATGGCCGCCTGCCCGCTCCCCGGCGGGAGGGAGGGAGGGGGGCGAGGGTCTGACAGCCCCCCGCTGCCTGCACCAGCCGCCCGCCTTCTTCCCTCCCTCATGGAAAGGGCTGAGGGAGCTCCCGGGGCTGTCACCCCCGGCCCAGGCCGGTGTCCCCGGGCACAACGGGCTGTCCCCCGAGGCCTAAGCCCCCGACGGGCAGGAGAAGGCCGAGGCCGAGGCCCGCTCACAGAGAAGGGACCCCTCAGGCGGAGAGGCCGAGGCAGCCCCCCTCCCGCCATCCTCACAGACACAACCCGGTTTATTGAAGCCACTCTACACACACAGGCGGCTCCTCGCCCACGGGCTGACTAACGGAGGGGTGGGGAAGGCGGCTTTGGGTGCCGAGGGTAGGAGAAAATAATGAGGTGGCGACATTCTCTCCATCCGTCGGGGTTGGCAGCAGTAGCGCTCCGGCCGCCCCCCTCGCCCCAAAGTGCGGGACAAATGGGGGTTACTCTGAACATGCCTCAAAGGCGCTCTCCTTCCGCTTGGTCCATCTCCCCAGTTCTTCATCATCTCAGCAGTTTTTCTACTACCGTATATCATAAAATTGTAAGCCTTTTTCTAGGGGGGGCACGTGTCTCTAAATGTTAAAACAAAGGTTGTATGTTCACTGTTATGATTGAGGCATACCTTAGAGTACTCCTTACCTGAGTAACATCAACTGTGTTCATGAACCTCTTTATTCATGCGGCGTCTCTTTGGATTCTGTAATGGTCCTGTTGTATCAGGTCATTGTGTTTGTCTCCTAATTTTTTTTCCACTGTTGTATTAATAGATGCCAGTATTTATATGCTGCTGTATGAAGAAATGGAGGCAGGTAACATTCCCATGCTTCTTTACGATGAACAAATTAGAGCAAACTGGCCACAGTTTTTAGTTCCTGGGTATGGGAAACAGAATTGTTCTTGTGACAGATCTATTTGTGTCAAACTATTTAACGAGCGTCCTCTAAAATATGTATTTACCAAGCGGTGAGTTGTGCGTTAACATTCACCGGAAAAAAACCCCAACACCCTACATTAGCATAAAATAAATAGATGTCTTTAATTTTGCCAGTGAAAATATTAGCAGGATCCAGAACACTGTAGACATTGTTCTCTTATACCCTTCAAAACACTTACCAACTATGTGGACAGATGCCTTAGCCCCAAGAAGAGCATCCAATAGCTGTTGCTTGTATTGTATGTTTTAATACATGATGATATAGCATCCTGGTTGCAATCTTCTTGCAAAACATATAAGCGGTTACACCGCAGCAGAGGATATTTCACCACTATGGCAGCGCTGCTGTGTCTTGGCTGAACGTTTTTATGGACCATGAGGATATACCATCTCTTAGGTTGTGAGCAAAAGATTTCAGCCTTCAGCAGAAAACAGGAATTTGAATAAGTAGAATCGAAATGTTCAATCTGGACTGAATAGCTTGAATCCTAGGATTAGTGGCTGAACACTTTTCAGTGTAATTGGATCACATAGGAGAATTTGCTACTTGTCCAACAATACAATAAAGCATGAAAAAAACCCCCAAAGTAATGGTGAAAGTTAGGGAGTTAATATTTGGGACCCAAATGTCAATGTGCATACTTAGTTTTGTGAAGGTGATTCTTAGAGCTCGGTGCATACAACAGCATTTGCAGAATCATGAGCTGCTTTCCGAAGAGTAAAAGACGTGCTGTAATCTGGGAAAATTAGTTCAGATTAGGTAAAATTTCTCCTAATAATGTGCTCCTGGACATATATGGTATATGTTCAGTGAGTAAAAGGGAAGGTGAGTGACATATTCAGGGCTACAGAGGAGACCTGGCAGAATATGCACTGTAAAATGACATGCCTTATAAATAATTTTGAAATAGCAGCCAATGTAATAACCACTATGGATAGGTAGTATCCTTGAAAAACAGGCCACTCAGCCAAACACTGATATAGATACTCTACCTTATAAAATGTCAAACAAATTATGTTTGGTCCACTGAAAGATCCTTCAGTGACCTACAAGAGCAAATTGGGTCTTGAGGGAGAAGTATTCTTACGTTTTTTCTTATGACTTCTAATAAAGAACAATAAGCAGTCTCTTTCTGTCCCCAGAGGAATAGTGATCATCACTACTTCCAGATCACCGTGGACTGGAATTTTCAAGAATTTAAAGTGAGAAAGTCAGTATGATGCAGTTTTCTGATCTGAATACTCTTCGGATAATCTTTCATGGAATAATGTTCAACATTTTTTAAGGTTAGTCATTCAAATCAGAGCTTAATGACTGGCTTAGCTTTTCAGTAGTACTAATTACCTATGAGTCTCATTATTTTATCTGAAATTAGAATCATAGAACATCCCAGTACTGTTCTGTGGGGAAGGGACCCCAAAAGAGATCCCTTGAAAGATCATCTGGTCCAACCCCTCATGGGAAAGGTAGCCTAGATAAGAATATCTAGCACCTTGTGCAATCTTGAAAACCTCCAGCAATGGGGACTCTACCACCTTGGGGAGGTTGTTCTAATGAATGACTGCTCTCACTGTAAAATATGTCTTTCTTAAGATGAAACCTCTCCTGGTGCAATTTGCAGTCATGGCCCCTTGCCTTCTCCATGTGGATCTTTGTAGCTCTCCTCTCCGTCCCCTTTGTAGCTGCCCTTTAAGTACAGGAATACCGTGGTGAGGTCCCTCTTGAGACTTCTCTTCTGCAGCGAGAAGAGAAGGTCCCTCCTGAGCCTTCTCCAGGGAGAAGAGACCTAACTCCTTCAGTCTCATAATGGGGCAGGTTCTCCAACCATTTGATCATCTTTGTGGTCCTCCTTTGGACCCTCTGTCCACATCTCTTTTGAATTGTGGGGACAGTTATTGAATATGTGTGTATATATATATATATGTAGTTAGATATGAACTTGAAGTAAAACACTTTAAACTGTTTTTTGTTTCTTCCTTTCAATGTATAGTTTCACCTAAGAAATAAGTAAAGAGGTGGTTTCCAGTCATCTGCAGCAGTTAGGTATGTCCACAAGATGGCTCTACTTACTTCAAGGAGTCATACAATTCTAGTAAGTAAATCCGTAAATATTATTCCCATCTTTAGCATCTGTACCGTTTCTTAAAAAGGAAATTAATGCATTTTTTGAGCACTCATATGAAGACAATTTGTATTCTTTTTCTGGCTTTATAACAATTTTGATTTAATAAGTTTCCCGTACCATGAAGCTTCTTGGGATTTATATGGTGTTACAAGTTTTAACCAAGAGATGAGTGTGATCAAAGTCAAACAAGTGTAGTAACTGTAGTTGCCTTGAAAGTGTAACTGTGTGGGAATTTAAGAAACTTGTGTTAAATGGATCTGTAAGAAGGCTGATAAGGCAAGAATCTTAAAGGCAAGGAGAAGGTTTACTGGGGCTGACCATTTGTTTGTCTTCTTGTTGCTCTGATTGGTCCCTGTATCAGTGAATGACATTATCCATATTCTGACTACAGTTTTTCTGTATTTTTTTTCTATATCTTGGTCAGAATTCAAAATGAATTCAGAATGAATTCAGAAACTATAACTTCAGAGCCTGCACTGGGATATTATTTCTAAATGATTTTGATTTTTTTCTCAAGAGTTTTCAGGACTTCAGTGATGGTTAATGAAAAATGTTGCAAGGTTTTTGGGTTTATTAAAGTGTAAAGCTACATAATAGAAGAAAAAAAAGAAGCAGAGAAAAGTGTGCTGTGGCAAATACTAGATACTTGCAAATCTCCGGTAGAGGTTAATTTTCCTCATGGATAATGAGTCTAGGATGTACCCAGCTTCCATCAGAGGATGAACATCTCTTAACTTCTTTGATAGGCACTTGTCAAAAACCTACTTGCCTCTTGTGGGATGAATATTATTATTTTTGTTCTCAAGGTTTGTAGTAAGGACTAAACTGTATACATAGTGTGCCTGCACTGCCCTACTGTAGCATTGCTGCTATATGGGAAAATGAAAATACTGTTCTTTGATATATGCTTTGCTCCCTGAAGTCTGGAATCTGTTGCCGATAGAAGGCCTACCAGTAAGCACAGCTACACCAACAAATCTTCTCTATTGGAAATGTATGGAGATTGGATGAGTCTCCTGACCTCCTGCAAATCTTGGATAGTCCAAAGACAGAAGACCAGAAGAAAACTGTATCTTTTCCCTTGGTCTTCTCTTTGTGAGATACCCTAAACCTGCAGCATGGTTTCCTTCCTTGTGACCTGAAAAGCTATGAAAAGCTATGAATATGGTATTCTGTGTGAATGCACCGGCTGTGTTTCCTCTCCAAGCTCTTTACAGGACACCCCAGGATTTATAACTTCTCCATGCTGTAGTATCTCCTTCCCAGCATCATCTCCAGAGCTATGATGTCCAGGAGGAAAAATTAGCTTCACAATTTACTTTGATATACTTTTAAATACCAGTAGTCCGGGGAGCCAATTTTAACTGCTAAATTGATGCAGTCACCTAGTGCTTGCCAGACCCATGGAAATCTCAACTACATGAACCCCATAAATTATTTTAAGCTCATACTTTAAAGCTTCTGTTTTCTTTCACTGATAGATCAGTAAAAAAAAAAATAGATAGGCAAATTATTTTGGACTATGGTGAGCCCTTCTAGTTTCTATAATACACACAGACACAATAAATATAATGCCTCTGTTTTCATAGAACAACTCCAACCTTCAACACAAATTTTATGTGCCACTTTTACTGGTTGCTTGAAGATTCTTAAAGTGGGACCAAAATGAGGCTTATAGTGGGAATTCAGCTACAAATGTAATAGTTGTAGAGCAACAGTTATCCAAATCTAATTTTATCAAATCATCTCTCCCTCATCACCATGGTATTTTTTTGCACATTGTCATGTCTAAGCATGATAGCAGTAAACCAATTTACCATTTCTTTTTGGAGAGCCTCTTTCATATAAATTCTGTAAAAAATTTAGCAGCTCTTAAAGCATGATTTTAGTTTGTTACCAATGATAAAAGAATAAAGGATTTAGGTTTATTAAAAGTGGGGCCATTAGTGCCACCTGCGTTAAATTTGCCTTGTACATCCCATTATTAGACTCTATGTTTCTCTGCCTAAAACTGTACAAAATAGGACTTGGGCTAAATTTCACCTGCAGAAGGCTGCTTCAACCTGAATGTTTTTGTTTTAACTTCCAAAATACCTCAGCCACTGTCACAAAGAGTTTAATGAGAAACATACTGTTGCAATGGAAAAACATCTTGGAGATTTTCCAAAGGACTAATAGTTTATCATTCTTGCATTGGTCGTGGTAGATCTTTTTGCTTTAAGAGAAGTGATTACCAGTATATAGAAGACATTTTAAGCAATGTCAGGAGTAGACAAGCTTAAGGGAATTTACTGCAAGTACCAAAATAAGATAAAGTAGGTCAGCTTGCTTGAAAACTAGGTTCTGAGCAAATGAAGCAAGAAAACAGAAAGAGATTGAAAATGCAAATTGTGGGATAAGGTGATTTTCTGTGGTACTGTATAAAACAGGGAAGGGTAGAAGCACAGCAAAGCAAATCGGAGTTTTTGTATGCAGTGTTATCAGATAACATCAGGCACTATTGTCAGAGGCACAACTGTTGATTTCTCTGTAGCCTTTAGTTTGGTGCTACCTTTAAAGGAATTTGAATAATGAACTTCCAAGGCTTGCAGTGATCTCTTTTAAATATCTTTGTGAAGATTTATTTTAAAAAGTCCACTGAGCCGTGCTTGAATCAAGGGTTTGTAATATGTCTTTGTGTTCTGAATATGGTCTTTGCTCTACGGAAATCGGATTGAATATGACCAAATTGTTACACTTTAAAAACTGTAACTTGCACAATCTGCAACACAGAGCAGAAAGCCATCACAGCTTTCTTCTACGATGAGGAACGGTCCTACTTGTTACAGACCTGATCCAGGAGGAGGGAAAGGATGTGGCTTCAGGAACACTTCTATTAAAAGACTCTGATCCTATTTTGTGTGTGAATAATGTATGTATCTATCACATACCACATTTCTTTTAAGTCAGAGAAGCGTGCTTTATCTGTGCAACCTCAATTCATTCCCATATAAATATTCATCATGACGCAGTCTTCAGCTTCACACAAACAACTTCTCCAGACGAAGATGTTTGTTTTGAGGACTCTGCTCTTGATGTGAGCAGCCAGCAAAGCTGTAAAAGTCTCAGCTAGCTATAGGGACTTCTGGAACCTTCTGAATAATTGGGAAAAAACCCCCTTTTATTTTAGAAGATATTTTAGATTAGTGCCTTAATGCATAAATGAAAGTAAAGCAAGAGAACAGAAAACTGAGATGAGCTGATGCATAAAGGGAGATCATCATGCAAACATAACTTTCATTTTAATACTAAGCAAATTAGTCTTTTTATTTCAACTGAGAATCAACCTAAAAAATATACTAAATAACAGAATCAGATCAGTGTCTTGGTTTTAAGGCGACTCTGGGTATCATTGTTCAAATACACATTTTCGAGGCTAAGAAAAAGAGGGGACAACAATATAAACAGGAATAGACAATAAAATTTGGTTCATAAAGTAATTCTTTTCTGCGGTGCATCCTTTTCAGTGAAAACTGACAGAATTGTTAAAATCAAAATATTCAATCCAAAAATTAAGTTAGACTAAATCAGGATTGACAGTTCCTTCCAAGACTAACCACTTAACAGGACTGAAATAACTTACACTAGGGAAACCAATGGAAATAGAAAATAATGAATCAATGCTTATTGTAGAAATCAAGGAGAAAGAGCAGGAAGGAATACTAAATGAAGAGCAGCATTTTAAAAAATGTGTTGAAATTATGTTTGTCTTAGGATAAAAATATTGAAGTAGTTTTAACAGAAGATGAGACAAATGTTCATGGATTTTGATGGCTAGCAAAATTAATTATTTTTTCTTTTTACTGAGAAATCCACTCAACAGTGGAAACCCCAGAGCAATTTTTAAAACTGTTATAATAATTTCTTAGTCCTGTGTTTTCTAGATTCCCAGTACTAATTTAATTTAATTGGCCTGTGCATTAACATGGAAGAAGCTTCACCGTTCTTTTTTTCCCTTGTCTTACTCATTTTCATTTCTTGATTCATTATCAAGGAAATGAATTCTCAGCAGCCTTCCCACACTTCTCACTGTTGGCACAGTGGAGAAGTTTGAGCACCTCAAGAAGCATGGCCTCTTCTGCATTTCTCATTGCTGGGGAGGGACTGTCCCTTTCAAGCAACTTGGTGCCAATCCCAAAATCTAGACCAATACAAGCTTCCCTCTCCTCACAGAATATAAACAGACGGGATCATTTGCTTTTCTCATCTTCTGCTTTTCACTCCTTTTGAGCCTTCATTTCTTTCTTTGAATAGAAATACCAGGCAGCTTTCAAGAATACAAATATGTTTAAAGTCAAAGTACTACTAAAAATAGGCTGTAACTTGTCATATTGTCTTGTTAATCCCCTGCGCATGCCTGGTTGTTCCTCGGGACAATATACATTCCCCTGCATTGCTTAGTTTCAGATGATATTAGCTTTAGATTCCTGCAATTTCTCATGAGGGAGAAGTTTTCAGCCTTACAGATCTCCCACAAATGCCATCCTGTGAGAGTTGTTAGTTTGGTAGTTTTTTATTAAATATTTTCATTAAGTCTTCATGCTTATCATTAAATACTTCTGCAACAAAAAAGTGCTGTAGAGTCTCTGAATACCACAGTTTCTCTTGAATAGGTGCCTGCTAATAGCTAATTACCTAGCTATTAGGTAATATTTTATTTTTTATGTGTCAGTAGCAGAGAAACTGTGAAGATGTGAAAATATGCACAGAACATTATTGTTAAGAATATACAAAAGGACTTTATATTTAGAAAAGAGAGAGAAAATGGCTGAAAACCTGATTACACATAAGCAGCTTCAGAGGAGCGTTTAAATCCCAACGAATAATAAATATGATCAATACATAATTAAAACCCCATACATATTTCTACCCTTAAAGACGGCTTTTATACATCAGTTTCACTCTGGTTTAATTGACAGTGTTACTAATTTCTATATGATTTCACTTAAGGTATATTAAAAAGATGTGCAGTGAGAAACAGAGCTTCCTGACTGTATAGCAATGGACTTCTGCATTCTGTATTTTAGTTTCCCTCCAGTGGCTGTTATTAGCAACTTCAGGTCCAATTTGAGACAGTTTTGACTGAGGATTAGTTAGGTTGGGTCTTACATAGAACATTATTTAAATGCAAATGTAGAATTCAGGCATTCTTCTCTTAAATGGGCATGTTTTGTTTCTTAATGTAGAGTGCAGAGGTTTTGGTGCCGTCCTCTTGTCCTAGATTGTGCAGGTCATCAGTCTAGCAAGACCCCGAAACCATAGGTGTACAGAGAGGAAAAGGTGGTTGAACAGTGTGGTACTTGCCTTGTATGGGCAGGAGTCACCGTTTTATTTCTTGCGTTGTAGCTCTCGCAGCCATACTGTGCTATCACAGACCTTGTCTTTAATAGGGCTGAGTGGCAACGCAGGCATTGGAAGGTGTCTTAGACATTTTTAATGGTGAACGCTATAGCCAGAAAGGAAAAAAAAAAAAAAGGAAAAAAAGAAGAGGTGCTAGAAACTTTGGGAGGTTCATTAGGCTATGATAAGTTTCCCCTGGTAATGCTCAATAACTTCCTGTGATGTTAGTGAAGGAATTACATACATAACTTCAGGTGGAAAGTATTCCCTCTGTCTGTATGACGTATTTATTTTCTTTGTTATTAATTAATAGTGCTTGAAAAAACAAAGTTTTGATTACTACTATCTTCATTTTTTTTTCTTTAGGAAGAGTGGTAGCAAGGTAAAATCAGGCTGTTAAAAACATAATTAGGGAGCAAAGCTTCCACCATGTGCTGCCTGGATTCTGTAGGCAGAGGTGGGTCCTAGGGCTTTTCTGTCACTGTTGCCTCTTGGAACTCTTTATGAAGCTGCCAGACTGCTTGGATAGACAGCATGCTTCGGCCAGGCTTGTTTGACGTTTCCTCATGGCTATACTTGGTGCATGAGGGTGAGATCTGAAGTTCGAACAAGTTTATAACTCTTCATGGTGCATGTAGTGCCACCATGCAGTGGCCAGAGGAGATCCTGGAACACATATTTGTGACAGACTTCTTTTTGTAGCTGGAGACATTGTGCACTTGGTGATCCCTGTAGATTAAAATTATGTCAGTCTCTTTTGGAATGGGAAAGTACAGGCATCAAGAGTTTTAGGAGTGATGATGTGGGAAAAGTGCTCTAATTCACTAGCTCTCCTGCCTTCTGGGGAAAACAGCTGGTCATAGCCTGCAGAGGAGGTAGCCAGAGCTCTTTTGTCTTCTTTCCCCATCGCTTTGGGAGTCTGGTGATGCTTGTGGGAAGGGAGCAGCTGATACTATTTCTATAAGAGATCAGAGGTTCCAGATCTGTAAGAGACTCAGTGGCATGGGAAAACTCTGCTTTTTCTTGCTCTTTTATGAAAGACAGGCCTACTGTTTTTCAATTTCTTGTCTAATATTGTTCCTCCAGGCTTCATTGAATTATCCCTTTACTTTGTCCTGCAAAGAACTGTACCTTTAAAGAAGTTGAGATATATGCAAGTTGCCAGTACAGAGGAGTTAATTGTCAAAAAGTGCTGCCTGATTGGACTTTGGATACTGAACAAAGGAGGAGACTATCAGAGTCTTTGGCTCCAGATGACTACTACAAAACACAGGGCCAAAGGAAGAGGAAAGAAAGAAAATAGTATATGAAAAGTAAAAGCATCCTGGAAGGTTGTGTAGGTACAGTGGTTTGGGAGGCTGGCATAGATGTGAAGGCTTTGAAAGCCATAAAAATAGTGTTGGCCGTGTAGGTCTCAAGACTAAAGTTACATCACTTACTGTAAACTTGCAACGCTATCACACATATATTGGATATGTTTCCATAGTCAGAACTGGGAGAGAGCTCAAAATCAGTACTTAAAAAAAATCTTGGTTTTTTTTTTTAAAGCTCTTTGAACTGCTCTATTGTAAAGCTTGTTGGGTGTAATTTGAATCCTGATTGTCAAAGCCGGAATCCTCCATCACAAGGTTTCACGTGTGATTTCTGTAAAAAAAAAATCTCTAAAATTGCATCATCCTAACTGGCAGTAACCACTTTCTGTGCTTTCAGTAGTGGCTTCTCCTACTAAATAATATAACGTAGAGAAAAACATTTGTAAAATGAAGGAGATAGGACTACACTTGTGCATTTTTCTACAGTGGGCTGGTGACTAAGTGCAGTGCAATGCCAGACAGTGCAAGCTGTGCATGGCAAGGAAAGTAATTTCTTCAGGAGGGGGCTATCTTCCTAGCTGAACCTTCTTCTTAGCTGGAGATTACCCTCTGTCTCAGGCAATTAATCGCTTCCCTGCGAAACTACCATGGTGTCCTTGTCTTTCTCTCTTATTTCTTTTGATGCATAAAAATTTGTATTACGGAGTGAAAGTGCCATCTGTGAGATATTTTGAAAAACATCTACAGAATGTCCCTTCATGTTCACACCTTTCTCTCATTTTGATTGCATGTCTTATGTAGCGCACTGCGCAACATAAATATGCAGCCTTTTCCAGAAATATGCACATGTACACCATATAAATATAATGCCATATTGCACTTTTTAATTGTGCTAGTTAGAATTTCATCTATTTAGATGAATTATTGGCTTGCTTGACTTCTCAGCATTTCTTTTTGACAAGCACATTTACAAGGTAACTCTTGTGATAAGGAGAAATTCTGCAGAGGATGTTTCTGAGGCACCACTGTGGTGTCAGTAAGGGGTTAAGGTTTCTTTGGATCTATCACAGTATCCCTAAAATAAGGGGGAAGAGGTCATTTCATCCAGAATCCGCTGTCGTTCTGAAGTGACTGCTTATTGTCAGAAGTCCAATATACGTTAATCCTATATGTATGTCTGTGTAAAGAGCCATTGTTGTACTTGTATCCTTTTATGTATGTTTATATGAAATGCAAATAGTTTATGAAGGAGCTTCACAACAAAGTGTGAGTATTTCTCAAGTTCATGACTAAAGACTGTGTGTCACTTGAGAACTTAATGATTTGTACTGGGTTCATCCAAGTGTGGAAATAATTATTAACTGCCTGTTTAGCCTCACTCCTAAACATGGCCGGGTGAAAGTAAACATCTCCAGAGTAGGAGCTGAATTGATGGGTTGGGTTAAACGTAGTAATAAGGGGTAGCTGAACCTGAATAACTGATGAAGGGTTGATCTGGAACATAAAAAAGAGTGGTGTTTGATGCTGGATTTCGTTTCTTGAAGGCTAGCTAATGATGTTGAAGGTGCATGAGAAACAGGGTCCAATGGCCAGGCAGAACCATCCAGAATTAGCTGAACTTGCAGGAGAAGAGAAAGCTGACAGCGATAGGTGAACGTGCAATTGTTATTGGTAATTCCTGTCAAGCTCTCTATTTGGAACCTTTGTGAACCGCTACATTTACTTTGTATTCAAAGGCTTCATGAGGGAAGGGGTGTCTCTGCTTAAGCCCTGTGAGTCAGTTGTCATTGGTGACATAAAAGAATGCTAGATAATGCTTCTGGGAGGAACCTTGAGTAGACAGCAGAATGGGGAGCACACCTTAACGCACCAAGTACAGACAAAGCTTGCGAGAAGTGAGAGAACTTTGTTAAAAAAACCCAAACCATCATACATATCTCCTTAGATTTTATATGTAATTTGGGTGGATGGAGCCTCTGGCAAATGAAACTCCATCATGAACAGCTCCCAAGGAAGAAGACACAAGACACTTTCTTCTTCTGTTCTCCCTGCAGTTAAGTTTTTCTGTTGCAGGGGATGAGGCTGTCACCGGGAGCTGGAACACGTATCTCCCTGTTCCTGTGCCAGCGAGGTGGCTTCTTGGCCTCAGATCACCGCTGAGGACCAAAGCTTTTCTCTGGATGCTCACTGTGCGACCGTGCCATGGGTGTGAGTGTACCAGGACACAGGCAACAAGGTCCGGGGTGCCAACTGCTGCTGGAGTGATTAGAAACCTCTTCTTTGGAGTGGAGCCGTAACACCAGTGGCTTTTGGCCATACCTGTACTCGAATAAGAAATAGGAAACATGCTCTGTGTTCTCTGAGCTGTCTTTTATCAGTTGCAGGGAAAATAATTATAGTTTGTAATTCATGCAATGCATCTGGGGACAATTTCAACTGACAGTAGAAAACCTATAAAGAACAAATGCAATTTTGTATAAAATGTGTTTGTGGTTAAAGTGTCTGTGTGTGGCACCTATGGACACTATGAAGACTTTGGGCCCAATTCTCAATTATTCCTATCACACTTTTAGCCCATAGCAAAATGAGAAGATGAATAGTGCTCTCTTTTGCCTTTTTTTGTGGTATGTGGCAAACTTAGCTTGGCTGTTTAGAGAATGTCAGGATACAGTACTGTAACATTTACCATGACATTAAAGAGTGAACACTAAAGCATGAAATATGTAACTCAAAAAACCTTAAAACATTAAAAACTTGTTACTTTAATCACAAAGTAATATTAATATTGATTTTGTTAAACTTATTATTCATATCACTATGCATTGTGATATATAATATGATGCAATGTAATTATTAATAATAGCTATTGCCAGTACTGACATTTAATATATTAATATTTATTAACTGAATTAATACCAGTTTAAATATTGTTAAAAAATCTTATCATTAATCCAGCTTGATGCAAGCTTTTATTTCTTGTTGTTGTTTTTATGGTGTGCAAGAAAACCATTAATCCAGGGTTTGATTTCCTCAGATTCAGATAGGCAAGGTTAAGGCACACTAACATACACTGCAAAAGGGAGCAGAGTGGGATAGTTGCAGATTTTCAAGCCTTGTACATGCTGATGGGTTGCTGAAAGCTGGTACCAGAAAAAGTGTCTATTTTTATTTTCGAGAGGAAATTTTAAAAAAATGACTCCCTGTTACGCTTTGGCACTTTGCCTGTCTCAGCATTGATGGAGCGGCAGGCACCCTGCAGTCTTCCTGGAGCAGCAGCAGGGCTCCAAAGTGGGGGATGTGATCCTACATGGAAAAGAGCTGCTGGAATTCTGCAGGGGCTAGTTATAGTCTTGCTCCCTCCTCCCCCTATCCCACCCAGAGTGGGAATTTTCTGTCAGAGAGAAAAAATAAATTGTTTCAGGAGGTGCTGTTTGGACACCCCAAAGGGCTGGCTGCGAGGCCTGGGCTCTGTTCTCCGCTCCAGCAGTTGCACAGGTGATACACTACTGCTGTTTAGGACATTTCTCTGTCCTAGCTTCCTTCCAGCATCGATTATCTGATCTTTTTTGAATTGTCGACTTACCGGTCTCCACCTCAGCTCTTGAGGTTATATGGTGCACCACTTAGTGTTGTCAGAGGACAAAACCTAGGGATTGTATCATAACATAATATGCCATATAGCAGCATCTTATCTTAATAATCTCTGTGTTACTGTAATGAAAGAAGAGGGTTAAGTGTGCATGTCATTGCCCCTGTTGCTTCTTAATTGACTGAAGGAGTCAATTTCCACTTTTCACATGGCATTTCTTCCTTACAACTCATTGATTATATCATGTGCTGCATTTTGATCTGTTTCTGGTTTAGAATGACGTATTTTGCTCGGTGCATTGTAGCTTCAGCAATATGGTTATTTACAAGTAATGTAACTGATCCTCTGACCTACGCCCAGGTGTAAGAATAGAGCCTACAAAACCTTGTGCTTTGTTAACTCAGTGCTCCATGCTGCTCTATTCAAGTAGTATATGTTCGCCTTCAGTATACTGCCGTTCTGTCATTCTGATACAGCGTGTTAAAAAATAGCAATTCTGCTGAAGCAAGCTATGTGAGTGAGACCCAGCAAATAAATGTTCAGCCTGTCTGACTACAGAATCTGCTAGATACACATGCAAAAGTTATAATCCACATTTAAAATTAGGTGATTAGCTGGATATTTTTGGTTATGGATTAGCCAGTTTAGTTTGAGTGTCATTTCGTGCTCATATAAATCCAAGATGAGTTTTGGGACGATGATCTGCATCTGCCAGTAACAAGGCTGTGAGAGTTTCTTGGTAATGCGGATGTGATTTAACAGTGGTCTTTGACTTCCAGTTCCACCAGCTGCCTTTAGAGATTTCAGCAACCTGGTGGAGGATGTAAGCAGTGAAAGAGTGGGAAACTAAGCAGCATAGTTAATCAGAATACAGGAGGAACAGAATGGGAGCTGTTATTATTAAAAGAACAAGTGGGGAGGGGAGAAGTAATTATTTAGATGTATTGTGCCTAGTGGTATCACTCAGGCAACAGGATTAAATTGTACTCCCAAATGAAAGTCATTGTGTACTTATTCACTGGATCAGCTTTATCCAGCCAAATTGTCAATATTAATATGCTGTGAATGTCACATGTCTTTGAGGGTCCCCAAATACAGAGAAAGAAAAATAAAGAAGATACCATTTGCAGTAAAAGCACAATCAGTCCTTTCCCTTTGTGGATTTTGGAAAAACATTTGCTGTTAGATTCTAGATGAGTTACTAGATTTTTTAATTGTGAAAGTGACTACAAGTCAACTTTGGATAATATTTTGAATCTTTACGAGAATACCCCAATTTTAGAAGTGCTATAAACATTCAGATTTTTCCCATCTATTATGAATATAAAATGGTAACTAGTTCTGTATCTGAGTTTGGGCTGATGCTCCAGGTGCAAAACATTTTGATCCTGGTCTCCTGCTTAGAAAGATGAAAATATACCAGTAACTACAGCAGCTGAAATTATCAAGGATACAGAAGGTTTAAAACAATTGAGATCAGAACTGGAGAAACCTACTGTTGCTAGCTAAATTAAAATGTACACAAGTAGGATGATCAAGTGTTATTAAAAATAACGCAACAACATTCAGTTGATGGCTACATCAACTTCTTAGAAAAAAGCCAATGACTTTCAATTGAATTTTCATTGAATTTTCTGTTTTGTAACTTGCCTCAGCAGTTTAGTTAATCTAGAAGAACCCTATCTTTTTTCTTTTTTATTTCCAGTGTTAAAAGATATAGGGTCTCTTTTTTAGGATGGTTGCAGACAGGTTTTCTGGCATCTGTAGAAAGAAAGTGTAAAACAAGTTGTCAGGAAGATTGACATTTAATAGCTATATATTATTATGAATATATATAATTGTGAATATATCAAGTAATATAACTTCATAGCCTCACAATAAGAAGCCTTTGTGTATTAAAGTTTTACCATGAAGTTCTTATGATCTAAACTCTTTACACCCTATATTCAAAAGAACCAGCTCATTTCTTTACATTGTCAATATTAAAAACAAATTACGTTGTAGTTTGAGATGCATTTTGCATTTTTTTCCTATAAAACTTAAAATCACAAAATAATATGTAGCTGCCTTCAGCATTAGAGTAAAAAAAGGAAAAACAAATCAAAGAGCTTATGTTGCCTTTTCAGAATTCATTTAAACTTTTGTATTATACATTTAAACATTTTGCTAGAATCTGTTCCAAGGTGCTAGCCTTAGCAGGATGGACACTGAATAGATAATGCGCAAGAAGCATTAATATAGAGCTGTGTTGTCAATATTCAAATAACAAGGCTTCAGTACATGGCGCTTTCTGATAAAAATTTCTTAATTGCCTCGAGTAATGTTGAACATGATAGTTAGCGATTTTGAGGCATGGCAAAGAGCTGGGTTGGAACAGCTTGCTGACCTGAAGCCCTCAGTACAGGAAAGACACAGACCTGTTGGAGTAGGTCCAGAGGAGGGCCATGAAGATGAGCTGGGGGCTGGAGCATCTCTCCTATGAGGACAGGCTGAGAGAGTTGGGGTTATTCAGCCTGGAGAAGGCTCTGGGTTATAGTGGCCTTCCAGTACCTAAAGTGGGCCTACAGGAATGATGGGGATAAACTTTTTAAGCAGGGCCTGTTGTGACAGGACAAGGGGTAATGTTTTAAACTAAAAGAAAGAAGATTCAGACTACATATAAGGAAGAAATTTTTTTACGATGAGGGAGGTGAAACACTGGAACAGGTTGCCCAGAGAGGTGGTAGATGACCCATCCCTGGGTCGGGTTGGATGGGGCTCTGGGCAACCTTATCTGGTTGAAGATGTCCCTGCTCGTTGCAGGGGGGTTGGAACTAGATGACCTCGAAAGGTTCCTTCCAACCCAAACTATTCTTATTGTTAGTATTATTATTGTTGTTGTCATTATTATTACAATACATCAGACTACAGCAACATATTTTTTTTATTATTTTGAAATATTTATAGCCTTTTTTTTGTGGTATGATACTTGATATTGGGGACTTTGAGCTGAGCATGATTTTTTTATGCAGTACACCAAAAGAGACAAGAAATCAGGACTTCTCTTATAAATGATAGCTTTAGCTATATAAAAATATTACACCCAAAATAGCCAGCCCTTTCCGTTACTACCGTGAAATCACAAATAGCTTCATTTTTATTTTCACGTTTAGATAGCACCTTCATGGATTCCCACTGTTGTTTCTCTAATATCTTTACCTAGGCCATTTGCCAGTGGACCTTAGACATATATAGAAAAATGTAGGGAGAGAAACCATTTTCTTTGCAAGACAGAGATTCTGTGAAGACAGAGAATCTCTTTGCTCTGGAAAGCGAATAAATATTTATGAGAAAGAAATTATGTTTTAAAATTTCTGAGTGGGAAATTCAAAGAGTGGGAAACAAGTACTGAAAAATAACCACTCTCCAAGTGGTTGTTAGCAACACAGCAAGGTAAACAGGCAGTCGTTCATCTTACGGTTTGGATAAAACAACCCCCCCAGAAACTTCGGGTTTGGAAAGTTACATGTCGTGTCCCCTTTATAGCAGAAGGGGGCAATGTTGGCCTTACAAAGAGGATTTTTCTCTTGTCTGTCAGTCTAACTAAATGACATACCCATTGCTAGAAGCAGCACTGAATTCATAGTGAGCAAAGAATTGCCGTTTCATAGAGCTCCTTCACAAGAGAGACGACTTTTCATCAGTTTATCCAACTAAAGTTGTGATGTTATCAGATGGTATATAATGAGGTTTTGATACTGATTCCAGCTCAGGGGAAGTTCTTATTTTCTGTACAAATGTCACAACTTTTATAAACTTTACAATCATATTAGAAATATGAAGTGGTCTAGGAAGAGATTTTTGAGCTTTGTAGCGGCTATTGAGTCACACGTTTTATGTGCTATAATTTATAGTTGCCATTTCAATCCAAGATTCAACAGGATGTAAACCTTTCCTCCCTGCACTGCTAGTGCTACTGCTAAAAACCCAAAAAATAACCTTCATTTTTTCCCCCAATGTTATGCATGTATAGCAGACATTTGCACCAATTCATTACAACCATTTAACAGAGAACCTCTATATTTGACTATATTAAAAACCTGCCACAACAGTTCTCAAGAAACATGTTGTTTCTGTGATTTGGATGGACCCAGATCAACACAATGCTACCAAAGTGATAGAAAAAGGCTGAGAAAATAAAAATAAATAAGGCATAATAATATGTAAAGAAAAAAAAAAGAATTAAATACCAGGGAAAAAATAGTGGGTTTTAGTCTTGTTTTGCTCTACAAAAATTACATGTAATGAAAAAGATTTATAGAGTTATCTGATTTCTGGATTAAGTATATATACTCATATATACTTTCTGAAAACAGAGAGAGATGGGTAGTCATTGTTGTATCATTGTGGACACTGAATACTGTTTTAAAATAAAATTCTTTGTTTTCCTTGAAGTGTCATTGAATGAAGAAGTCTCATTTATTAAATAATTTGAAAACCTCCATAGTTCCTCAGCCAGTTTTACAGCTGCCTGCTCCATGCCAGTGATTCACACAGGGCAAAGGAAAGGAAGAGGAGGGAGACGAAGCCATGCCTTCCTCTAGCTCTCAGCACTAGCCCAACCTAAAAGCTGCTAGAAAATGATTCTCTGGAGAGAGGTGATATGACAATTCAGTGAGACAGTGCATGAGCATGAGGAATCCAAAGGGAAATAATTCCAAGAGAAACCCCCAGTGGTGTGTAGAGAGGTGAGGGAGGTTGCCAGGGAAGAGGGAGCACAGAGGGGTCAGCGTTTGAAAGGGCTGTTAGGGAACCAAGATAAAAGACAGGAATTAGCAGAATCATGGGAAATGGAAAACTGAGCTCATTTGATTGATTTTTTTTTTTTTAATTGTTAAGCTGCAACGTTGACAGTGGGATCTGGATGTTCTCTCAATGTGGTGTCCTGTTGAGATCCTCATGCGATGTTATGAGGAGAGGGAATGAGCCATCTGTGATTTTTGTTGTGTACTGTGAGCAGAAAGCCTGAACGTTAGCCTGATACGTTTTGAAGCTTCTGTTTTATGATAGTACTATAAAAACAACCCAGAATATACCAAGGTGAAGACAACTCACCATGAGGCATGGTAGTCCTCTTCCATAGAAAACTATAATCTCCTTTTTTTTTTTTTTTTTCAGACCTTGAGGTTGCGGCCTGCTCCTTTCCCTTGAAAAGAAGGGGCTGCCACCTCAGCTCTTTGGAAGTGCTGGGAGGGCGATTGATGTGGCGGGTGGGTGGCTTCCCTTCAAGCACCCCACAGCTCTGCGCTGAGCAGCGTGTGTCCGTGGGAGGTGCTGTGTGTCGGAAGATGGATTAAAACCAAGATCTCACAATTTCTGATGAACAATTCCACCGCTCTTTTCATGGCACTGGGTGTTAACTCTGCAAACTGGCCAAATACGTGTTTGAATAATTATACTCTGCCTTCTGCAGAGCACGTTCCAGGTAGTTTGAACTGGAAAATATTTCTCTGATTTGTTTTATTAAATTGTGGTTTCTAAAAAATGATTGTAAAAAGTCTTTTCTAGCTCAGTTCCATTCATATTTCAGTGATGGGTAAATGACCAGTGTCAGCTCTCTTTTATACCATTATTGAAATTCTTTTGTTGAAATTGTGTTCAATTCTAGTTTTCCTTATAGTCCTCAAATGTATCATATCAGAAATTCCTAAATTATAGTTTATGGGTGATGTGGAATTGGTCAAAATCAAAACTAGATAATGTAATTAACATTAAAAATGCATTCAAATATATAATGTTCAAGCAAACTGAGAACAAGTCACTATATATGTTATAAAATTACTGTACCACAACACATAAGGAATCCAGTGGAAATTTTGCTTGAGCAGAGGCCTCAGGACTCAACCCCTTTTTACTGTTTCCAACAGCATTGTCAAGGTATCTTGCACTTTTCATACAAAAATTATGTCTTTGTCTCACGGAGCTAAAACAATTTTATTTTAACATGACCACTATTATGTCTCAGGATATGCCTGAAATAAGTTACAGTAATTTCTGGAAACAAAATACCACCTACACCATAAGCCTCTCAGGCTTTTCTGGTTCTGAAACAATTTGCAAATTACGTCCACATGTTCTTTGAATGGAGATAACGTTTAAAAAAGTTGTGTGTAATAGAACAAGGTTAAGTCTGCAGGGTTTTTTTGATGGTGTGTTTAAGGTTGAGGACAAGGCTTATAAAAAACTAATCTGCAGACTATCTATGCTGCTTATCTCTTGGGGTATCTCTTTGCAAGCCAGCTAGTTCGCTTAGGGAAGAAGCCTCCAGCAGTCTGCACTTTGCTGGGGCTTGATTACGTGCAGTTTGGATGGGCTCTGGTTTTCCATGCCTGGTGAGCTGTTTTCTTGCGTGACTTTGTGCTGGTATCTGACAGCGTTAGAAGACTGACCTCAGGTAGATGAGCAACCCAGCACTATTTCTTGAAGGGCCATAGCGTTGTCTTCAGGAGGGGAAAGCGGGCATCTTCCGAGCAGGTTGAACCAGGCTGGCTACAGGGCAAGTAAGAACCTGGGAGCAGGGTTTTGGGAATACTGCTCTTAGGTGCCTGCTGGCAGCTGCCAGAGCAAGTACAGTATAGATGTAGACTGGCAAGGTATAATGCAGCTTTCACGAGAACTAGGATTTTTTGCCCCCTCTTCGAAGATTTTTCTCACTGCGCCATAGAAGCCTCTTGGGAAGTAACGCATTTACTCATTTTCTATTTATGCTTGTCATTCTCTTAAACATTGAAAAACGTGCAGCATTTGCTTGTTGCTGCAGTGGTGGTTTAACTTTCAAATAAATAAACAGTTACTGTGAGCTCAGAAGGCATTGTCTAGCCTAGCTTTTTACATGTTACTGCTTCTGGGAATTTAGTCACAGTTGTTTTTGTAATCTTCCCAAAAACATGACAAGACCACTTCCTCAGTCACTTAAACTTGAACTTTTAGAAGCTGAGTGATCCTCAGAAAGTCTGATAAAAAAAAGCATTTTATGTTGTCTTTTAAAAATGTAACTTTAGCCATTGTGTGCTCTACACCTGTGCGTATCTGCTAATGAACCCCTGAACTACTTTTTGGCAATATGTACATGCTCTCTTCTAAAAGGGTTGTCTTCCTCAACTTAAAAGTAATTAGTATAATAATAGTAAAGCTGAAATTTTACTTTAAAAAAAATATTATTTATTTTCTTAAAACATGCATGGGACAAAATTGCATCGTACCCTTAATGAAGAACAAAAAGAAGAAAGATATTCAGTTAAGAAGAATTTTGTGAAATGAGTCTGGCATCAAGTCTGGCATTCCACCTAAACATGAGGAGGAACTTCTTTACCTTGAGGGTGGCAGAGCACTGGCACAGGCTGCCCAGGGAGGTGGTGGAGTCTCCGTCTCTGGAGACATTCAAAACCCGCCTGGATGGGTTCCTGTGCAACCTGCTCTAAGGTGGCCCTGCTCTGGCAGGGGGGTTGGACTAGATGATCTCCTGAGGTCCCTTCCAACCCTATGATTCTGTGATTCTGTGATTTTTCAGAATCATGGGACAGTAATAAAATTTTTTTCTAAATTTAAGCCATTAATTTGCATATTTAAAATCAGGAATTCCCTTTAGCGGGAAGATCTCAAATTGATATTCAGGTCTGCTATGCCTACCTGTCAGGAACTATCCTTTTATTATGTGCCAGTGTGCAGATGGCAGCTGATCTGCGGCTTCGGTTGGTGGTGGGTACAGTCTCCCTGATCAGTTCTGCATAAAACTAGTCATATAACTCCTGGTAGCGATCATGCTGTGGGAAAAAGAAATAGGGATAGAGTTGATAGGTGCTATAATAGAGAGGAAAGTACACTAGCAGTAATGTGAGGTGGCATAATTAGGTGTGTGAGTGTGTATTTGGTTTACAGTTGGGTTACCCAAGGCATATAGTGATAGGATGAGGGGTACTGGCTTTAAACTGAAAGTGAATAGATTTAAATTATATATTAGAAAGAAATTTTTCACTGTAAGGGTGGTGAGGTACTGGAACAGGTTGCCCAGGGAAGTTGTGGATGCCCCATCCCTGGAAGTGTTCAAGACCAGGCTGGATGGGGCTTTGAGCAGCCTGGGCTAGTGGGAGGTGTCCCTGCCCAGGACAGGGGGTTGGAACTGGATGATCTTTAAGGTCCCTTCCAACCCAAACCATTCTATGATTCTATGATTCTATGCTTTGGACCAAAGCAGCCCCAGTTTTGAAGGCAGCAGTCCTCCCTGACGAATGGAGGAGGATGGGTTGGTCTCCTCACTGCAATCTCTGAGCAGTAGCCCAAGGCACGCTGGTCCCTGTGAGCTGTGGGTCAGAGCCACTCAGGACAGGATGGGTAACACCTGGCATCTCTGCTCTCATTTGAAACTGGATAGGATGAACTTGCTGTTTGTAACTTAATTCCTAAGCATAGGTATCCCATGCTCATGTTTGTTTTAAAACTCTTGTAAACTTTGTATTTTTCTCACTGTGACTTCACCTCTGTATCACACTCTGAGATTGTGATTTTTATTTTGAGAAAAACAAAGACCCTCCATTTGAGGAACGTTAATGAGTTCTTATGTCTTTTTTGGCCTTCTGTCAATACATTATGATATACTTGGGAGAAGGCATATTATCTCCCAAAGCTTTTCCCCCTCCTTTTCCAGCCTGTTGAAAACAACATTTGCCAAGCAGGATTTTGTGGGCAACAGTATCACAACCATGGGTTAAAGGGCTAAGAAATAAGCTTTGTATTATTTCTTTTCAGCTCATTGTACATGCACAGCACAGGTGGCCTGCAGATGTGTAGTAAATCTGATGCTCCAGCGACATGTTAGACTTAGCGTTCATGCTCAGGCGGCGTGAGTGCAGTGAGTCCAGTGCTTGAGGGAGCGTGTGGTGAGCAGTTATGTTGTAACTCTGAGGTTTCCTCAACAAATTGCATTTATGAAGTCTTTGCGATATAATCCCAGGCATGCCAGATTGTACAGTAACAGGTAGGAGTTACTGGGCTTACTGATCCGATTAGGCTGTGACAGATAAGGAAGTCTTTGCCAAATGCAGAAAACATTAAGAACCTCCTAGATAAAATTTATGAGGTTCTATCTAAAAAAACCCCCAACAAATCCAAGAAAATCCCTTGCAGAAACTACACTGAGAATCATTATGGATCTCTTAGTACTTTCTCTTTCATGCACAAAATATTTTGCAATTAGCAAACACACTGATTAATAGAAATCCACCCTAGTTACTTGTTTTGGAATAAGAGAAGAAAAAGAACAGGGACTTCCTTGTCTTGTCACCTGTTGCGCTTTCAGAAGGAGTGCTGCTGTAACGGTCATAGGCGTAGCATGTGAGATGGAGTAAAACACAAGTCTACTGAGGAGCTGAAACATTGCATTCATGCATATGTATGCATAAATGAGGGTGCAAAATGACCTTGAAAATTGAGAATATGCAGATTATTTTTTTTTCTGATGGATTTGTACCTGCAGTCTTGCTTGCCTTTGTGGGAGCTCTGAAGCTCTGCAAAGCCATCACCATTTGCATGGACTTAGTTCTAAACAAAGCTCCTTCCCAGCATCTGAGAGAAGGAAGGGAATCCTTTCTTTCAAATTCCATTTTAGGATGTATTTCTTCTGTCAGCACTCTTTGTCTGTTTCTGCACTTCCTTCCTTATCTGCAGCTGTCTTGAAACAAGCTTTGAATTAACTCATGATTTGAAAAGTACTAAAGGAGGCCCTTTGTTTACTACCAAGCCATGTGTGAAGCTGCATGCTGATGATGTTTCATGCGGAGACTCAAAAAGGTGTCCTACAGGCAGATTTTGAACTTGACTCCCTCTTTCTTTGCCACTAACTGAGATGTCACATGTAAAACGTACAGATTGTGATGATTTATTTGGCATTCATATTACAGTTGTACAAAAGGTCATTGACAGATCAAGGCTCTCTAGTGTAGTAGAAAGATGCAATGAAAGGTAGTTATGTCCCCCAAAAGCATGTATGTGCACAAAAATAATCCCAAATTATTCCTGAGGAAGCATGGTAACCCTTTATTTTAGCAATTTGACTTTGTTGGGTTCTTGGAGCACTTATTCTTAATTATTCTTAATGCATAGCTTAATGCAGATCTGTTGTGTGTTTCTTCTCTGTCTGTACCCAGTGGGTAAAGTGTTTTGCATCACTGTGTTGAAACAGTTTCAAATACATCATGGTCACTGGTCTTCTTTCCAGCCTTTTTGAGCCTATTGTCCTTAAATCCATTGCTGCCACCAGAGAAGTGTGACTTGGCGGTGCCAATTGAAATTCGCCAGCGCGATACAGGAGGATGACAAACTGGCTCAGCAAACGCGAGTGCTCTGCCTGCCTGCCATAAGCCAATATCCACTAGACACAAAACCATAAAGTTGGTTAGGAAATATTGTCAAACTAAATAGTTTCTGGGTTTGCTTTAACCCTGATTGCTTTAACACTGCCCGTGGAATCTTTTGCAGTCTACTGAGGTTGTCTCAAAGTAGTTGAAGAGGAAGTTTTAACCACATTGCTTTAATTTCTTTTACTTTGACTTTTTAGGCTAACATTTGCAAATGTGCTCTTGGAATCTTCACACATACACTTGGGAGATCACGTTTCCTAGGAAAATCTTTAGGGTCAAATGAATTTTCCATACAGGGATTCTAGCCCCTAGAACCATCCAAAGAAATAAGAACTATCCAGCTAAAGGGACTGTGTACCTTTAAAATAAAATTTTTCTCTCTTAAGTAGTGAACAAGTGCTACTTCCTGACAGTGCCTTGCATGTTGAACATATTATGCTGTGTTTGTCCTGAATTCTGTTAAATTAAAACAGTTGAGCAATTTCTGGTATGGAAACTTTGGGTTCCAAGCTTCTTTAGAGTTAGTGATAAAGTTTGCTATAAGTCACGGTCAAGTCTTAGCTCTAGTGGCAAAGACAATGTGTCTGGAAATGCAGCAAGAAAAACCGTTTTATGAGATTCACGGAAACCAGCCTTCACTTGTTCACAGCTTTCACTTACACCCTGACAAAAACGCAGTGCAAGCTACTTCCAAGTTCAATATTATCTTATATGGGGAAAATGACAATAATATGTGCTCTTTTCCAGCTGTAAAAGCAGATACACTGATAAAGAGGGAAATGGACTCTGTACAAAGAAACACTTTTGTCTCTGTTTAGCTTTTCTGAATTTTGATGTGATGTTCTCAGAATGGTAAGACAGACATACAGGCATACAGACAAATTGGGAGAAAGTCCTCCCGTTTGAGTCTTTAGATCCTTGCAGTGCCAGCTTGGTATCAAACATACATTTCTGTGCTCTAGGTAACATCTGATCTACTTGCCTGGACTCTTTGCAGACAAGAGAAAGGAACAATAATTCTATGGGGGGCAATTGTCTTGCACAAACTGAGCAGATAAATCTTGTTCTAGAATTTTGTGTTTCTCTCCATTGGTGATGAAACTCAACAACTGGATGAGAAGGAAAAGTTTATACTACAGAGGTTTAAAGCTAGGTGCAATGAAATCTCATTCCAGGAATTGCAATAGGATTATTGGAATTAGTATGCTAACACTGACCTTTCCTAGTAAACATGTAAACGTTATGAGGGCAGGGACCGAAAAGCTGTAATTTAGACTTAAGTTCCGGTGGTGACCGTAACAGAATTTTTTTTTGCTTTTTGTCATTTCTCCTACCAGAAGATTTATAAAAAAGCAAATATTTTGATGGCAAGAACCTACTAGTCTTTATTTAAAATATTTTCATGGATGGTTTGTTATTCACTTTCTCTTGGTCAAAATTGTTCTTTATCATAGTATCTTCTCTCCTCTTGTATTTAACATCCTTCTTTTGTCTTCAGCTTTTTATCTCTCTCAGCCTTTGTTTTTCCGGACTAAATGAGCTCGTCTCTTTTTGTTGTTTTGGTTTTTTTTTCTGGTATACAGCAACCCCTAATTTCCCTAACGAATTCAAACAGCTATCCTGAGGTTCGATACTGAGTGGATCCAGTGGATCTTCCTTTACTGTGTTTTTCCCAGATGATGACATCTTAATCACTAAATTTTGTTGGATATCTATAACTCCATTTCTCAACCCTGTATTTTTCTATCATTTTATCGCAGGCAGTCCTGCCCTATGATTGCACTGAATCTTAACTTTCTCATGAGTGAATTTACTAGTGCTTTTATATTTTTGTGCCAGAATGATTACTGCAAATATGAAATAGCCAGCTCAAGAAGGCCATTTGTAATATCCTCCCATTTTAATAGTTTTTGCTTTCAGCACAGTTCATTACTCTTTTCCCTTTAATTAGTTTCAAATGCATCCCAAGTCCTATTAACTCTTATATTTTCTGTTGTTTTTTAGCTGCCCATGCAGAACCAAATTTCCTCTGCCTTATCAAGCACAGTTATCATAATAGTTTTACAGTTATAGTTCACTCCATTTTCCTTTTTTCCATATTTTTATTGTTTTTCTCCTCTGTATACATATTGTGTCCCACTAGCAGGCCTGCAGTTGAAACAATACCATCTTTTTTTTTTTTTCAGTAGAGGTAGTACATTTACTTGAATATTTTAATTCCTTCTTGAGATCTTAATGGCTCTCAGAAGGGTGATAGCTTGTATCATTATCATAAAATTACTAACCCGCAAAAATGGAAAATTAAGGGAGAGAAGCAAAAGATTACTTGTGAAGCTGCCTCTTGTACAGGGTCAATGAATCACCTCCTTAAAAAACCCATTTATATGAAATGAAACTCTTTCTTTTGTTAATGTGCTTGTATTCCACATTTTTTCAATTATTTGTCATAAAGCTCTGTGATATAGTTTCATACCATTACTGAATCGAGGTTATTTTTTTTTTTTTAAACAGGTATGGTTTATTTGAATTTACTATATAGTTAAAGCTGTTCTTCATCCATCTTGGAGACTGTGCCATTATCTAATATGTACAAATGTACTTTTTACTATTGGTGAAAGCACCTGGTGTGGTGTAAAGTGGTGTGAGACTGTTAAATGCAGCTTTACAATGTAGTGTCATATTTATGAACCAGCCAAATTATTCTCCATAGAATTTTACTGCAGAACAATTATATATATATACAGTATAAAAATACGTATCACTGTAGCCTGGCTTTTGCTTCCAATTCTCAAAAATGAAATTGCATCGAATGTCGGAAAGAGCTAGACTTTTTTTCTTTCTGCCTTCAGTCACTTTCTCCAGTGAGCTGGATGAGTACTCTGTAACTGGACTCTTTTGGCTTCTTTTACTACTGAACTAAAGCCAGATCTATGAATTAATTCAGCTTTTGCCTCTTTTAAAATGGATGAAATCCCAATGAAAGTCCCTTAGCATAAAATTATTTCATAAATAGCAGATTTAGAGGCAATATAAATACAATTATTTGGATGATTACATCTCTTCTTGGTAAAGTAAAAGAAAATGTTTTAAAGTGAATCACTAGCTGCCCTTTACAGTTTTCTGCATAGAGACCATTGTTAATAGTCAATGACATTTGGAAAGCCAGCAGAGTTGGATAAAAATCATAGCAATAAAATATAAAAGCTGTTTGAGTAGGCTTGTCATTCATCAGTTAAAACCAGTTAGAAAAAGACAAAAATACATACCAGTAATAATGTTTGACCTAACTGTTACTGTGGCGGTCTTCGATTAAAGCAATAAGACCATTCATGAAAATCACATATGTATTTAAAATGTAATGGAATAAAGTAGATTGGAATGGAATACATTTTCAAATTGTTTTCAAGGACTGGCGCCCTCACAATTAAAGCTATTTGGAAGATATACTAAACCAAAGGATATGGTGCATATAACTCTCTATTAACTTCAGAGCATATGGAGATACGAACAGATGAATGAAGCAGCTATGCCTAAATAGCTTTGGTACTTCATGTAATTTAGATGAAATTTGCTTGTTGTGCCATAACTTATTCATTCTGCTCTGGACCACTGTATCACCCATGATCTGATAAATATATATATATATATTTTTTTTTTTTTTAATTGGAGGGCAACTAACTCTGAAAACTAATGGAAAAACAAGCTCACTGTAATTTGACTTACCAGTCAGTATTTAATTGGTTGTATACTGACTTCTGTATTCAACATTGAGTCCTTGCTGAGCTGCTGTAATGAATTTTAGCTAACGCTGGTTTTGCTGCTATTATACCATACCAAGTATTGGCTTGTTATTTCACTAGTCAATTCACTGATAGTTATTTCAAAAATAATATAGGGATTTTTTAGGAAGGACGTTTGGCTTCAAGCTAGCGTTGGAAGTTATTTAAAAGCCCATTAGCGATAGCCATAAGGACTTAATTTAAAACTTCCAATACGTATGTACCTGATAAAACTATAAATATAGAACCCATTTTTAAAATCTAATTAAACAATAAGTTAAACAAATGATGTTATGCTGCTGAAAGTGTTAGCTGCAGGATATAGCTTAATTATTGATATGATTCTTAGCATAGTGTTTTCAAAATCTTCCTGAAGGGGCATAGGGTGAAAAGAGGCTTCACAGTAATTTAAATTTCTGTCTAGAACAATAAGAACATTGTGCATGGCCCAAACCAGGAGGGACAGTCTACCCACAGTCCTTGGTCTCATAATGGGTGCTCCAGTCTTGTAGTCCTGAAGCATTAGTCAGGGAAGGTGTTAGATCTGTCTCTGGAAGCTCTTCTCTTCCATGTGTGCCTTTTTTTTCTGCTACCTTGGATAAGGCTTTCCTATGCTGGGACTATTGAGACAGGATAAGAAGTTGATGTCTCAGGCCTCTCCTCAGGAGTTACTGTTTCCCTGAAGCTACAAGTCTGTTCTCTTAATTTCAATTGCTTTGTCTGGGACAAATGTAGACGTTCAGGGGACAGGATGCCAGTGTTGCCCTCGGGAGGCTGTTTCACACCTTTGGACAGCCTCTTGTCACAAGCATAACCTCTAGATTTCCTCCTGATTTCTAATTATTCTTGTTTATACCTCACAGAAGAAATGGGTGTCCTCAAAGACAGTCACTCTTCTTTTTACGCCTTATTAATTTACATTTAGATAACCTAATTGCATCTTTTGCCTTTTCCTTCTTCTTTTCTAAGCATATTACATGAATTTTTCTACTTGATTTGTTTTTGTATGTTAAACAATTTTATCCTTCCATTACCTTTTCAAAATTTCTCTAATTTTTCCCGATTTTCTGGTGTTTTTCTAGTTAAGAGCCATTTACATCTGAAAATTATTTACCAGAGTTAGCGAGAGAGCAAGCAAGGGACAAAGAGTAAACGTGTAGATCACAAGATGCCTCTATACAGAACAGGCAGAACTGATTTTTTGTTACCTTATTTCATTACAAATTCATAAATAATTTACAAATTTTCTGACTCCTCTAGAATTGTTTTGTAGATTTTTTTAGTTTTCTTTTTTTTTAATTGAATACCTTTGTTTCAGGTAACAGTATTTTTCCCCAATAATGTTACGTACATATATACATATACCTGCTTCCATGGTAAAGTTTTCTTTGCTGGTACAACCCCACCCCTGCAAAATTGATATAGACCCCACACCTCTTATGCACTTCAAGAAAAGAAAGGCCAGAAAGTTCTAACTATAAGTCAATGGTAATTACTTAAAGCACAGCCCAAAAGACAGAAAGACCTCTGGTTCTATTTAAAACAAGGCGGAGATTATCTGAATCTCAAACAGGAACAGAGTCTCCAACTGGAGGGTCACCAAAATGAAAGCCTGGTTACTGGCCAACTTAAACACAAAGGAGGGTTTCATAAGACAGAAGCAGCACAAACAATTTCTAGTAGGAAATAAAAAGGGAAATTTAAGGCCTTTTTCCATTGATTTGAATCTGAACAGAATTAAGTCCTCAAATTATTGTGTCTTATTTCAGGTCCTTCCTTTGCACTTTGCTCTTTTGTGAGTTGGGAAGTACTCAGATGGTGCTGTACTGGACCTGAAGGTTTATATAGTCTTTCACTCATTGGCCCCATCTTGTACTGTCCTAGGTGAAATCCCTCATGTTTTGCACAGAAACAGCAGGTTTTGTTGCCTCTTCAGAAGAGAGGGAATATTTAACAAAGTAGTTGATCCATCCAGGGCAAAAATGCATTTTTTTAATAATGTCATTTTAAGCTTGACTTATCCCTGCAGCAATGAGAGGGTTCATTTTACATGCATATTGGCTTTGAGAAACTATGTAATTTGGATCCTATTCATTATGAATATATTTTTTAACTGATTGTAGAGCTTTGGGTTTGGGATTTAGAGTCAACTGAGCCTCAATTGGATGATATAACTTTAATAAAGGGAAATACAGCCAAGCTACATGAGACCATCATTAACACATCCATCATGTTCCTGAGACTTGAAAAAGAACACCCAGGAGACTTCACAAGTTAGGAACATAGCTAACTTATTTAAAAGTTCCTTGCCTGTATAACTATGCTTGTTTAACTGTGGTATTGAGTTATGGACTGTGTGAAAAGAGTTTTTTATCCTTGTAAGTCTAAAAATAACAGTAAGTATGAGTGAAAAGTTAGCTTTCTTTAAAACTTCTTCCTTTAGTTATCAATAAACCTGTCTAATTCCCTTTCCTCCCTCTTCCAGGCTTTGAGCAATGAAGAAAGTTATTATCTCTTGGGCTAGTGAGATTTACATGGAGTAAAGGGTGTGTTTTATAGTGGTGAGATCAATTTCACCTCCAAAATTTTTAAATGCTTGAAATGTTTGGCCTAAAGCCTATTTAGGTGCATAAGTCCTATTGTTTTATCTAGATAAGGTTCTTAGTATATGGGCAGGGGCGCTACATTGAAGATAAGCAAAACAAATAACAATGGTTAACAATTGCTTGGTTTTTTATTCATAAAAAGTGAGAATAAAGGTAGGATAAACAGAGAGTGTAAGTAATAANACAAGGAGTAACATTTTTAAACTGGAAGGGAACGATTAAGATTAAATATTAAGAAGAATTTTTTCACTATGAGGTCAGACATTGGAACATGTTGCCCAGGGAAGCTGTGGCTGCCCCATCCCTGGAAGTGTCAAAGGCCAGGTTGGACGGGGCTTTGACCAACCTGGTCTAGTGGGAGGTGTCCCTGCCCATGGCAGGGGGGTTGGAACAAGGTCATCCTTAAAAGTCCCTTCCAACCCAAACCATTCTGTGATTCTATGAACTCACTGGATAACCTCTCATGCTCCCCTTCGAGCTCAGTTTACTATGATTCTTAAATTTTATTACTATCTGTGTGTTTTTATGCTTTTTTAGAACAATATTTTATACAGATTTTTGGTTGTCCTTTATTCAGCTTGTTTTATAAAATATCTCTGTAGTTCCATCAAAACTTTGCTTCCAGATGACTCCAGACATTCTTCTTTCCTGTAACTAAATCTTTTGGTCTCAGAATGCATCTTTAAAGGTCTTTAAACTTCAATGGCTATAAAATAAATTATTGCCTCATCTTTCTTGCTATGGATATTAATCTCTTTCGAGAAGATGTGGTGTGAGTTAAACATTCATGGATAAGCAGTGCCCCCAGTAAATTTTGGATTGTGTTAAGTACTCCGATAGTGCAAAATTATTATGGAATAATTTTATATAGCCCTATGCTTTGATATATCAACATCTTGAAGGAGGCTTGAGCCATTTTAGTCATTTGTAGCATAAAAGTTCTCAGGAAATGCTCAGTAGCAAAGATGTTCTTGTTAAATCTTAGGAAACAAATTTAGAGTCTTTATAAAGTAGGTAATTTTTTAAAAAGATGTATTGAGAATAAATTGTGGGGTATAAAATGAAAGATTCTCCCTTGAAAAGGTAAGTGACAGAGATCACCTACAACTTGGTGAATGTCCTAGAATCTTAGTGAATGCTAACATCCTAGCTTCACTGCATTGCAATATGTAGTCTAATTTATAGACAATATCTTTGCATTATTTTGCATAAATTGATCTCTTTCTGAAATGTAAAACAAATATCTTACATTTTTTTCCGTGTGAAAAAAATCCTTATCTCATGCAAGCTGAAGTATCTTTCCTCTTTGACATCATGATCTGTTATTTTTTCCTCTTTTGACTAAATGGATTTTGTCACATACATATGTAGCTTATCCCTTATTAGTCATTTAGTATTTTAACAAGCTGGGACTAAAAGCTTTTATCAAATGTTCTGTGTGAAGCATGAAAAAGAGTTACTAATGTTTTATATATGTCTATATACCTTGTTCAAAGGCACAATGCAAAAAAACCCCGGAGTAGAATGCTAAAATGAAATTAAAAAATCAATTTAAAAGTTGAATCACAGAATACGAATAAAATCTTTTAAAGCAGTGAAAATGTTTTTATTGCTTAGTAGATGACCTCCTCTTCCATAACTAAGATCTCTAATAGAATTACCACATCATAGATTTCCTGGTAGTTTCTTTCAGTTAGGATTTTTTTCCTGTATTTTGATATCAAATACATAAATATATAAACAATAATACTCTTTTTCTTTCTTTTTTTTTTTTTCCTACAAATGATGAACACAAATTCAAGGGTTTAAAATATAAATGAAATAGCATTTTTATACATGAAGACTGATCAGCTTCCTGGGCCCATGCTTACTCTTCTGTAGAGCCTGCATCTAAGGCAGCTGCAATTACTGATGAGGCTTCTTCAGGTGGAGTTTAACTTTCTCTTGTAAACTATGGTTCACAAATGATTTCTAACTGGGCACAAATGGCATGATGGACCAGGTTCTATGTAATAACAGCCTACTCATGTCCACGGAGCAATAAAATACTTCCATTTTATGCTACACGCTGGGTTCAGTGCTTTGGAAGGAACTTTGAAGGATGACTTCAATCTTTCTCTTCTGGACAAAGGAGACTGTAAAAAATATGTTGTGCTCCATAGAACTATATATTATTCATATATATTATGTGTATATATATTTAATATCATTTGGATAGTATTTTACTACTGCATAGTTTCACTGATGTTATTTAGATAAACATGTACCTTAACGATCTCCGAGAAATTTCAAGGGGGATTAGTCAAATGCCTTGAGTCATGCTCTCCTTGCTGCTATCAAACAACAACATCTGCTGTAAGGTTTGTTTCTTATGGGTCCTTTCAGAGCACCCTTGGGAAAACCATGGGCTAAGTGAGTTTGCCATCTTTTAGTGTTAAACTTATTTTTTTACTGAGCTCATGAGAATAGAATCCATCTATAAACTTTCCTAGGCCTTGGTTTGCTAGAGCCAGCAGCCAAAGATGATCAAAATTGTTTGTTCTTGCTCAGTATGTCTTTACATTAAGCTTCTAATGAATGGAACAGTCAGCTATCAGAAAGCATATTTTTTATTAAATATACTCAACACATTGTGAAGCCAAAATAAAAAATATCTTTTTGTACTTTATGGCATAGTGGAACACATTATTCTATCAGGCAGTTCAAATATGAAGAAATACCTCATAGCTATTTGTGCTCATATTATAAATGTGAAATCAATCTCTCTACTGTCTGTGGAGAGCAATAGAGCAGAAGAAACCAATGTCTCTACCAAGAGTTTTAATGTATGGCCAAATTTAAAATAGGTTTGCAATTTGAATATTTTCACCAACAGTGCCAGTGTCTCCTAAACAAAGCTGAATCAATGCTTGCCAGGCAACCTGGGGACAAATACTGCAGCTGTGCTCATTCTGTACCTGTTCTAGCAATAACATGGGAATTCACTTCCCAAATATGTCAGCTAGCACCACATTAACTAGTCATCAGATAAAGACAAAAACTGAGACAAATCCAACCTCTAGGAGCTATGGTATGGTTTTAACTGTTTCCACAGTGTTTCAAGACGAATAATAAAAATCATTATTCGATAACAGATGTTTTATAACAGCTTCTCATCTAGTTATTGCTTGATTTGGATTATTCTCTGTGTTTTGAGGTTTCATGACTTCAGAAGAAGTCATATTCATGTATTTTCTAAAACAGTTCTTATATACACATACCTGACTTCAGTGGGGAGGTTATAGAGGACCCTCAATTGTACCGCAGCTACCTAACAACTGACTTCAGCTTATATTTCTTGGCTAAAGATAAGAAGTTAAATATCTTCCATATCATGGAATCATGTGAAAAGACTAGTAGTTTTCCTAAATGCTCGAGAATGGCACGTATGTGTTAAAGCTAACCAAAAAGAACCTCCCTAACTGTAAACCTGCCTATTTTTCTGCTGATAGTATATTTTTAGGTATTTAAATATTAATGTCCTGTGGCAAGTGCATTAGGACTCAAGTGATAAATCTAAAACATACAGTTGCTTATCTCAAACATTAAAGTTAGACTGATGGTCTCCTGGGTATTGGGAATTGACCATATATACATTATTCATCCAAGATGATAGTTACATGTCATTAAGCCCAGACTCATTTTCATTTTACTTCCTCATGTGCTGTAGGCAGCAAGACTAGGTATATATCGACATTTGCAAAGTATATTGCAGATCAATATGATACACTTTAAGGTGATGTCCATACAGAAGGTAGTCACAAACTTGTGAGAAAAAGCCACCTTTCATGAAGCAGGAGGTTATATTTGACATTTTACCTACACACATACTCTGAATTCTGCCCTTTCTGTTGTAAAATAAGCTACTCTCATTTCAGGGCTGTCTATTCTTAAGGAACGGATTGAACAATATTTCCTTATTTCTCGAATGTTTCCTTTGCTCTGCACGGTAGCCCCTTTGGGTTTTCTGAAAATGCTTTCCTTCTGGGAATCAGGTTGTGCTTCTTTGGTAGAACTCATCAGTTTGTTATTGCATCAATCTGCATATCTGTTACATGCTCCACCAACAGCACCTGCTGTAGCGGAAGGAGATCAGGGTGTGCTTCGCATTGACTTTCTGTTTCTAGTCTTTAATGTAATATTTAGCAGTAAGTTTAGGACGGTGCCTTCTGTAAGAGGAGCAAATAAACACAGCTGCTACATCTCTAACGTAATGCAACCCACACAAGGATGTGGGGCTCATCTTTGGGTGTGACTGCACTGAAGTGAAGGTTGCTGGGGTGCAGTAGGTGATGAGCAGGGACATTGCCTGAACCTCATGTGTCTTGACTGACTGACTACGGTACTACTGAGGAGACTAAAATACTAAGAGCTACAACTACTACAACACACGACCAGAATGACTGTTCTTGGTGCACTGATGCTGTGTGTCCTAGAGCCCTTACACTAAGTGCAAAGTGGATGTCACATGGCCTGCTTGACTCCTCCTTTCTTATTTTGGGGCATAGAACAGCAGAATCGGAGCACTACAGGAACAAAATTTTCCAAGACTGCATCAGGTGTTTTAGGCTTTGCTGTGTCATTGACCTGCCATAAAGGGAACCTGCCAGGCTAGGGAGTCTGGCATAGAAAGGTTCATAAAGTTCCTTGGCTTCTGTATACCCCTGCACATTCATGTGCTTGTTTTCTTTAGAAAATGACTGCACACTGAGTGTCTCAGAGCATGTAAACATACTTAACCTGCAGCTGAAACAAAGGAAACCCAAGCTTATTTATATGCTTGTATGTTTGAACTATGACTAAGGACTACAAAGTTATGTTTCTTTGCATTTCAGATGTTTTTTAAAACTGTTTTATTTAGCTGATACAAGAAAAATTGCCATAATAAATGACATGAAAATTCTGCCAGGCAATTCCTCCCTCCTTGGAACTAGGGATCCCTTATGTGACTGTAATGATCATATGCAGCATGTTGTGATGTTAGCATTTTGTCTATAAAAGAAATACAGCCCCTGGATCTGCTCTCACAGAAGTTAGCAGGCATTGACTTGCTATCAACATGTGGGCAAGGAGGATTGAGTTGAAATTCTCACAACAGACAATATATAAGATCTCCTCTGTATTTCTGACAGGTACTCAAGACATACTTTTTAGGTGTGTTAGATAAAGAATACTTTTTTTTTAATAGGACTAGCAATGCCAAGACAATTTCCCAGCAAAATATTCTGATTTTATTATTTATGATATGTATCATAAGTTCTGCTGGAAGCCTCTGTACAGACCTGGAGCCACAAATGCATATAACAGTCCCTGCTGTACAGAATTAAAAACCTAATGAGACATCACAGATGGTGAACGTAGAGAATCAGAGGAGTGAGAGACAAAGGTGTTTTTTCACTGTAACCTTCCAGTTAATTCATAATGGTGGGAATGGAAATAAAAAAATCCAGTCCTGCCACTTTGGAACATCAGAGTGCCACCAAATCCTGCCACTGGTCCCTCTTGGAGTCTTGATTCTTTCAGTTCAAGTGCCCGAACTCTACAGGCGTCATTTTTGTTTCTGTACTAAAGGCCCTTCAAGAGAAAGGCTATCTGTATAGATTATTTCTGCAGAATAAATTCTGCCTCTCCCTACTGGGGAGTTCACCCATGCAGAAAAAGTTCTTCTGTCTGCAGCATATCTCATAAGAATCATCCAAGTGCGAAGCGCAGGGGATAGTGAAGAAACTACTTTTGAAATAGTTTAAAAAACCCAAACAAACCCTTTTATGATTTTCTTCTAGTTATAACTCATGCTACATTACTAGAGAGCCACAGCTGAAAAATGGGTAGTAATTACATTTATAGGAAAAGCTCCACAATTTTTGACTATTTTTATTCAGAACTAATAGAAAAACATATCTGGCTTTAACAGGGGGCTTTTAGAATGGACCCCTGAAAATATGTCCTATATAGTCATCAGTTAGTCTAGTCTTGAAAGGTAAATGATGAATAAGTATGATTTAATAATTATAACAATTATAATTGTAACAATAATTATAATTACAACAAGAGGTAGAACACTCCTGAACACTGATAAATGCGTAGGGGACAGAATTAGATGACTGAACAAGTAATGAGCGTCACAGATCCCTAAGTTCCTTTGGTGATATGATATAGGGCTTATGCACGAGGCTATGGACCATTTTCCAGGGTAAAAGGTTCATTGGCCTAGAGGCCATAAACTATGACCGCTTCCTCTATGCGTCTACAGTCCATAATGTCATAATGTGCGTGGGACTCTTATCATGTGAATAATATTCTAGTTAAATATAATATAAACCATTTTTTTAAAGTCCCCGAACACCAATTTGCATGACATATTGTAAAGGCTCCAAAAGAACCTCTTTCTGAATCATTACAGTCAATTGGACTCTTAAGTGGTGTAGTAAGGAGTTGAGAATCTGAGAATTAAACTGCTCCCAATTAGGCTGTAAAAAGTATTTTATAAATGAGAAACACACTAGTGATTTGAAGCCAATTTAGAAACAGAGCACTACTGTTTCATATACAGGATGGAGATGGGAGGGTAAAGGGCAATTTTGAGAATCGCAGCGTTATACTTCATATGCTTCTATGTCCAAAAAAGCCATTATGTTATTTAAAATCCACTGTAATGATTGTATTTGAATGGGGTAAGAACATGACAACCCACTTTATCTGCAAATGGCCAAATAAACACAGCAAGTGGCTTCTTACTGAGAAACTACATCCAAACTTTGCCTTTCTCAGGGCCACCCTCTTATTTCCAGTCGCTGCAGCTGCTGACAGCTCTTGGAACTCTGAATGCCTGTGGAAGACGCCTGAATTACTTCAGTAAACATTGTGCATCCCTGAGCATTTGTTCTTAGTGCTTGTTACTCACCCATCAATAATCAAAAGCCAAAGCCCTGCTGCATTTTAACCAAAATTGGTCAGGAATCTGTTCAGATAACCGGGTTGAAAGGGCTTTGAAACAGCTAGAAGGTCTCTGAGCTCAGAGACGTGCTCTGTTCAAGAGAGACAATGCTGAGGGTCAGAAGAAGTCTCTAGTGATGCAGCTGACCCTCTGCCTCATAGCTGATGACTGAGCCTGTGGTGGTAAGCAAAGCATGGAAAAGGTAGAGCTTAACTAAACTAAGGTTATGTCCTGTGGTCTGCCCTTCACTTAGCAGCGGGAGTGCATAGTCTGTGCTCCTGAGTGTGTCTTCCTGCTTAGTTTTAGCCTAAAAGAAACCACTTTGTGTGCTCCAGGAAGTAACATGACCCAAGGGTTTGTCTTCTTTTGAAAACTTCCTTCCCCATCATGCCTCGTTGTCAATCATCATTTACTTTGATAGAGACAAGAAACTGCTGACCCAATGTTATGTTTTGTTATAGGGCTCCTACTTAACACTACAGATAAATGGTCTTATTCAGAAAAATAAACACAATGAGTGCTGTGGAAATGTTTACATCTCCATAAAAAAATTAAAAAGCTGCAATTTTCTGCACTGCATATTAAATAGCATAGATATCTGAAAACTTTCCTTCTGTCTTCTACGACATTTGACATTCTGTATTATCACTTAAATATTCATAACCTCATTCTAGGTTGTATTATATGTGCATTACCATCCTATTGATGCTCTTGCACAGGCTGAACTGTTTCTTCTGTCCCTGTGATGGATTTAATTTCTCTGTGTTCAAGACCAAACTGAGGCCAAACATCTTTTTAGAATGTCTCTTGCAGCAGCAACCATGAAATGCTTTAACTTGGACCCCTATTTCTGACTGCAGATGTTTTGCATCTTCTGATTGTATTTCCCGAGTGCTTCAGGAGAATGAGGAGTCGTTGGCTTTGGTAGTCTGAGCTCTACTCTTTAGCCCTTACCTGTGTGAATTCTCCCAGGCAGTATAGCTTCGTATGATGGCCAGTGCTGCAGGTCCTGGGATGTTCTTAAACCGAGTCCAGAGGTCACAGAGGAAAGAGGCACCCGCTGGAACTAAAGGGCATACGAGGATGCTTCATTTGCCTTGATAGTGCTTTTGGACGGTTTTATGACCCAGAGAATCACATTAAGAAGTACAGCTAAGAAGATGGTCAATTAAGTGTGGCTAGACTAGCAAAAGTGTGCTAGAAAATATGAGCATTAGCGTAATTCCTCTGCCCACTGAAACTTGGAAATTGCTGACCTCTCTAACTGCAGCAAAAGTTAAGACTAATTTTTAGCGTTACAGAGATGTGTTCCCTGAGTCTGTTCTTTAATGCTTGGCGTGGTTTGGTATCAGCTGTGACCAAGTAAGTACTTCTCAAATGTCTACAATTTAAAATGCAAGAATAATTTTTATCTGCTTTGAACCTCTGTTGCTTGTTTTTCATTTATTAATGATAGTACACAAAGATCATGAAACCACACCACCAGAAAACACAAGTGACTATGGATGGGAACTCAAAAACTATTTGCATTCTTAGCTGGAAAAAATTAAAATCTGGATCTTGGCAGAGTTGCCTACTGGCATAATACAATTTAACAGGTTATCCTTTTCAATACTTTTAAAATATACTGGCTGTTTTTGATTTTTAAATTATTACAGACTTACATACAAAAGATTTTTAAACAGGTGTCTGTGGGTGATTTCTTTTACTTTTGAGAACTGGGTCTGAGAAATATTTTTTCAAGCAGCGGTAGAGATGGTTATTATTTATTAAAATATTCAAATATTGGATAAATATCCTTTTTTTCACATTGAGCTTGGGAATGCTGCTAAGTAGAATAGGAAGTAAAAACACAAAGCCTGAATTTTCTACCGAACTTCAAAAAACACAACAGATTCCCAGATTTTTAATGAAACAGAATTTCCCAAAAGATTAATACTTTTCTGTTTTACAGTAAAGTAGATACTGTGATTCGGCTGTAATGTTTTAAGTGATTTAGATCATAAAGACAAATGCTTTGATACCACAGAGAGAGGTGCATTAGTAATACTTCTTTATAACTCTATTGGTTCAGTAGCAGTCTCTGGACTATTGACATCTTGTTGGCAAGACCAGTACTAATGCAAGATATTGCAGAAAACCAAACCTTTTCCTGACTCTTCTGCATCAAAGGCAAGATGAAAGAGGCACGTGTTCACAGTAAAGGAAATATAAGGACATGTAATGACCTTGACATCTTTTTTTCAAGTCTTTCCACTTTATTGAGGTTTGCCTAGAAACAGTGTGCTTAAAACTGGCTCTGTGGTCCCACAGGAAAGTCCATGGTTATATGTATCCACCAGTGAAACTGTCTACCTTAATAACAACATCTTTTTCCCTAAAACCGCTTTGAGGTGAATTAAGGGGACATAACAGACCACTCTGCTGCCACCTTCTTAGCTCTTTCTGTCCGTGACCATTAGAGGACAACAACCTCACGGTAGTGCAGAGCCTTTCATTATCATAGCACAAAATGCAATCAATTCTGAATGTTTGCATTAAATACTCTAGTCATTGTTCTCTTGCAGAGAATGTAGAAATCAGTTTGAGGTACGATGGTCACATCTGAAAGGTTGTGGCTCTTTGGGGAGATTCACATGAAATGTTCAACTAGCAACATAAGCAGTCAGAAGAAATAAAAATACTTTTCAGCTGGTAAAAATATTAAACTCTTACCCATGGACAGTTGTTGCAACAAGAGATCACACTGAGTGTGAATCAATGTGCATTCTGCAGTGCATGAACGAACCAATTACATTCTTATTCTTGTGTCTATTGACCAAAGAATTCCCAGCACTGGAAGTCTTACGTGTTGGAGAAACTCGGCAATTCTCTGCCTGAAGCAATCTCACAGTAAAAACCTAAGGTGAGGAGACTAAATTGATGTTTTGCAACCATCCCACCATCTGATGTGGGGAATAGACAGGAGGTGAATTGCCTCCTGCCCATGGATTTAAAGCAACTCAAGAGCTGCTTTATGTTAAGCAAGAACAGGCCCTGGGTGGCAACCTACCAGCCAAAACTGTGAGCTGGCATTGCTCTCTGACTGGCTTTTGGGATTTTGTCTTCTCTTTGGGATGATGAACTTGGAAATTAAATTTAAACAAGCTTTTTCTCTAACCCTAAATGCAGGTAAAATGAGGAAGGAAATCTTAATTTCTTCCCCTAAAATGGGAGCAAGTCTTGGAGGACAAGAGTCTCCATTTCACTAAACTTCAGGGTTAATCTGAAGTGACCTTTGAGTTTCTCCAACCAACTGAATAAATTAGTTATTCACACAACTTTAATTAAATGGTCCCAGAACATTTTGGCTCTTTTTTTGCATTTTCTGTTTCCCTCTTACTTCAGACTTCCAAAACTACATTCTATTTACATATAAATACACTCTCTATATCTATACAGGTCTGTGTATATGTCTGTATATATAGCAATGAGTATATATAAAAACAATTGACCTTTACTTCTAAATTTTTTCTTTTAAAAGAAAGCTACTTCTGAATCGTACACAGTACCGTTTATGGTGCTATACTTGGGATGTACTTGGATGTAAAATTTTTACACATGAACCCAATTAAAAGTGATTGACAATCTATATGAGCTGCCGTTTACAGAAAGTCTCCACTTCTACTGAATTTATCCCCGTATTACAGCAATGCACTAAATACCTCAAGAACTCAGACATTTCTGTCAAACAAAAAGATGAGGTGAGTGCTTTTGATCCCACTGCTTTTTTGGCTTAATTTTTTTTTTTTTTTCATCTAATCTAAGATTCATCCCAGAAATTTTTCAGGAAATTCTTGAGAGCATCTTCTTATATAGGCCTTACTACTATAGATTATGATCCATAACAGAGATGTTTCACCTGGAGAAGGGAGAATTTTCTGGGATGTTATCTCTGTGGCTTTCTTCTACTTTCTCTGTGGCACTTTTTTTTTAAGTTGAACATCTATTTATGACAACTGAATGATTAAAACTACCCTAACTCATAAAACATAAACCCTAACTGTGTACCACTTAGTTTTTCATTATAAGTTAATTTGGACTTTATCTATGAATTGAAATGTCTGAGAGAGTATACAAAGTTAACTGGAAGCAACAATATTAACGTAAGATCCTTATGGTAAAATAGATTAATGGAAATATTTTGAAAAAAATATTATTTATTAAACCACAAATAACAATGTCAGAAACTGTTACTGAAATAATCTTTTTCTGTATCTTTAAAATTGGGTTATATTACTTCCACATTACACGTTCAATATTTTGTTTCCTTTTCACTTTAAAATAAAAGCATACTTTAAGTAAAAGTAGTTTTAAATGGAGATGTATTAGAAAGACATATATTAAATTTAATTTATTGATTAATTTCCTTAAAATTTGCTGGTTTTGCCCAACCCGTCACTGTATGACAGCTAAAGATAAGGATGAGGATCAGATAAATCTATTTAACAACAGATGAACTTTTCACCGAAATGTTGCTTGCCTGTGTTTGTGACTATGAAAAAGGATCTTTCACTCTAAAACATAGGGAGTGAGAAAGATTGTCGGATAGGATTAAATCTTTCGAAAAGGTGTGTCTCCATCATTTTGTGGAAACACCTTGTCTCTTAGCTGACCTAACCAGTAGCTGTTTCAGTCACTTGAGCTCATCAACAGGCACCTTCATTGCTTTTCCCAAACCCCCAATAGCTGGGCCGGGCTCCAAACCCCTGTTTGGCAGAGGAGCTGGGCAGGGCACTACCTGGGGGAGCAGGACGCCTGGGGGTGAGGGATGCCTGAGGGAGCTGGATGTCTAGGGGTGCGGGATGCCTGAGGGATTGAGATGTCTAGGGGTGCGGGATGCCTGAGGGAGTGAGATGTCTAGGGGTGTGGGATGCCTGAGGGAGTGGGATGTCTAGGGGTGCGGGATGCCTGAGGGAGTGAGATGTCTAGGGGTGCGGGATGCCTGGGGGTGAGGGTTGCCTGGGGGTGCGGGATGTCTCCAGTTGTGGGATGCCCAGGGGAGCTGAGTGCCTAGGGGAGTGGGATGCCTGGGGGCACAGGATGCCTGGAGGAGCAGGATGCCTGGGGGAGCG
>VXBO01000205.1:296550-425092 GCA_013400135.1 Rhinoptilus africanus | reverse complement strand
GCCGCGCTCCTCCGCACCCGGCCGCACCCGCGCAGCGCGGCCAGCGCCGGGCTCTCCGCCTCCCCCCGCAGCCGGGTCCGCAGGGGCCCCGCCGGGAGCCGAGAGGGAGGCAGCCCCCGCGGGACGCCCCTGGGGGGGCCGGGACCCACAGCCCCGCTCCTCCGAAGGCGACCCCATCCCTCGGCTCCCCACGGCCACTCGTGACCGGGCTCTGCCCGCCCGGCCCGGGCGTCCCAGCGGTGAAAAGCCGAAGAGGGACGCGTTCCCGGGCGGGTGGGGACACGTCGTGTCGGAAGGACCTGGGTGTCCCGCCGGGGGCTGGGGCCGGCGAGGTGGGTCAGGGTCCGGGTTTGGGCCATCTGGTCCCCGCCAGGTCACTCCTGGGTGAGCTCTGCCCTTCCCGTTGTGCCGGGAGGCGGGAGCGGGCTCACCGGGGCACGGACCCCAGCCCCCCGCCCCAGCCCGCTCCTGTCGCGACTCCCCCCCAAAATGCCAACCAAACAGCCGAGCTATTTTCACCCAGGACGCTTTGTCCGAGGAGATGCTGACCTGACCCGGCCCGGCCAGCATCTCCCGGGAGGAGGAAGAAATCCTGACTCTTCCCTAGAGCTGTCGGGTCCCACTCGTGGCACAGCTCCGGCGCTTATACAAATATTTTTCAACCCCGTTTCTTTTGTCGGAGCGGGTTCCTGCTGGTCCCGAGGTGACGAGCGGTGAAAGTGCAGGGCTGCGGCAACGCGGCTCTCCCGGCCGTCGCCGGGGGCAGAGAAAAAGGACCCTCCCCGCAAAAACCCCGAGTCCCAACTTGGGAAAAAATAACTAATATTCCAAGGCGACCTTTCCATTTGCTGTAATTACTGCCAAACTCATTCCTCTAAATTAAATGCTGCAAGTGATTTGAATCCTTGTAAAGCAAAAACCAAGTTCCATCGAATTAGTTGTAGCCTGCCTGCTTTCCCCAGTGACTGCATCTATTAACATTATAATCTCAAACACCATTTTTTATGTAACACTATTGTTAGTAAATCAACTCCTCAGGTCCACAGAGACGCTGACCCCTGGCAATTCAGTGAAAGTGTAATTATCTCCCCGAATCTTGGACAGATTTAAGAGATTACATTTCAACTAAATCTATATCAATGCTAATTTTTTTCCAGACTCCAGGTGCTAGGCACTCCGAAATGGTGTTTCTGCCCAGCAGAATGGGTTACAAAGAGGAGAGGGCTTGCTGTGTAGAGGGCCAAAAGAAATGAAGCCCCACATAAAATTACACCTATTTTTTTTTTGCTACAAAACCTGGTTCTTGTATGGCAAAGTTAAACAAAGCAGCTATGCTAAATTAGCGTTAAATAAAGGCTAGTTTAATGCTCGGTTACAGTCAACTGGTGTATATTTGATGGCTAATTGTCTATCAAAATTAAAAAGAAAAGAACAAATGATTCGTTATAAGAAGGTGTTAAAAGCTTCGACAAAAGGACATTTCACAAATATAATATCTGTGGATGGCGAATTGTCCTTTTGAAGCTTTTTTAATGTAGTAAAGGCCTGGGACTCCCTAGATATGAATAATGGGGAGAAACGCGCTCTTTTATTCGGAAAGAGCCTCTTTTAAACCCGTCGCTCTTATAAAACGGCAAGGACAATATTCCGGGAGGAACGGGGACCCGCGCTGCTGTGATTTCCGACGGCCACTTAAATAAATAATGCCTCGGCAGTAAAAAGGCATTTAAATGTTATTTGGTTTGCGCTTAAAGAGACCTAAGCGCCTTCCCGGTGGAGAGCAGCTCTCCCTTGCAAATCAACGGATATCAGCAGGGAAAACCCAGTATTTGTAGGGCTGCGTGGATGGGGATGGGGACGGGGACGGATCCTGCCCCCGCTGCCCCGCGGCCAGGCGAGGTGCGGGGCCGCCCGCCCCGCGTTTATTTCCTTATCAGAGTAATGGGCCGGGAAATATTCCAGGGTGAGGAAGGGGAGAGGGAAGGGGAAAGCAGCCGAAATAAGAGGAAAAAATGGTAAACCCACCCACCCGGCCAAAAACCTCTGGTGCGGAGTTAAATGAAAGGGGACGGCGGCGAAGCGGGCGGCGGGGCAGCGTCAGCCCCACCGCCTCCGCGGGCGCGCAGCCCTGCGCGGCCGGTCCGCGCGGGGAGGGAGCGGGTCCGCGCCCCCGCGGAGGGCGTGCGGGAGAGCCGGAGTATGCAAAAAAACCCCGACTAAATCATGCAGCAAGAACGACAAACCGTCTGGAAAATGGACCCATGGAGCAGCAAGAATGTACTTTTTTATCTTTGACAACTTGTGTCCTAAAGAAACTATCTTGAAGATAATTGAAATGATTACAATTCATTGCTGCCGTACTTTGAGTAGGAACAGTCAAATAATGAAATCTTAGTAATACAGCAAAAATTTAATTTACATTACACCACTGCTCGAGGTTTCCTTTTTTTTTTTTCCTTTTTTTATGCCCAGCTTCCCCTACAAATTTTGTGCTCACACATAATTCTGCACTTTGTTGCATTATTCATATTTTTCGGGGTTATTTCGCATCCCCTCCCGCCCTTCTCTTTTAGCCTTCTCTAAAACTTCCAGGTGCGGGGCGGGGGGGGGCTATTCTGGAAAGAGAGCACCCCAAGAGGGAGGGACCCCAAAACCAACCCCAGCGAAACCGGGGCGGCTGCAGCAGCCGGGCGGCAGAGGAGATGTCCCTGTCCCACTGCCTGAGCGGAGGTTTCGGCTAACCCCCTGTTGTTGGGGGGGCGGTTAGCCGAAACCTCCGCTCAGGCTGCAAGGAGCAAGGGCTGGGCAGGCAGACACCCTCTGGGGTCTGTCCCACACGGGGCAGCAGTGATAAATCATTTTTGGAAGCTGTTCTGGGGCTCAGTCCATCTTTTATAACTATTACTATTATCACTATCAGTGTTTATTACTATTACTATTATAGTTACTATTTTTTACTATTACTATTGTTACTATTACCACTATCAGTGTTTATTACTATTACTATTATTGTTACTATTTTTTACTATTACTGTTACTATTACTATTATTATTACTTACTATTTTCACCAGGAAAATGTTTTCTAGAAGCCATAGGGTGTCCCCAGTGATGGGGTTGTTGTCTGGGGTGGTTTTCGCCAGAGCTTTGGGCTGGAGGAGGGCAGCAGGTCTCACCTGCCCTGGGAAACACGACGGAGCCAGGGTGACCCTCTGCCCCAAGGTCCCCCCTGTTCCCCCCCGGCCTCCCTTGTGGTTATTGGCCGTGGCGCCGCCCGGGATGCCCGAGCCCCTTTTCGGCCTCTCGCCTCACAGATTGTGTGGGAGGCAGCCTGCCTTTTAATCCAAGTCAGAAATGGACCAGGATACATCCTCAATGCAACTAACTGTTTCTAAAAAAAAGACCATCTGGTAATTGTCTTCCTTTAGATCTTCCCTTAATTATGCTTTTAATTAAAGATGGTTCAAGGCATTGGACCACATGAAGGGCAGTAATTACAAATTACATTACAAACCCAACAGATGTAGCTCTATCTGCTGGGAAAAAGGTACCGGAATAAAATTTGACTAAACTTTAGGATAAATTAATCCGCTGCCTTGAGAACAGAAGCACATTTTTTATTATGCAGACTCTAGCCAGGATTTAAGTTCTCTGTCATGATTGTTTTCATATTTCTTTGACATCTATTGATTTGGAGGCAGCTGCAAGGCTTTGTCACAAGAGAGAAGAGCAGTCACAATATATTAGCTTGATGGCATAACTCGAATATGAGTAGGAAGGATAGAAACATGACAGGGAGCCACGTGACGGAGCGATGGGTCTCCAACAAAATAAAGAAATTAATTTTTAATAAAAAGCTTTAAAAATACCACAGCTAGTGCAACAGTGAGGGGAACGACAGAACTTGTTAATTATTGAGCGTTGGAGCCTCTGAAATTTCCCCCCAAAGACTAGGAGGGGACAGGCTTTTAATTTCCAGTCAGGACTTGTGTGTTGGGCAGAAGGCGCGAGGAGCAAAGCCCCTGCTTGGCTGGAGCCCACCCTGCCCCTGGCCTGGGGACAACGGGGCACCCGGCCGCCGCATCAGGGCTCCCCTTCCCTGACAGCTGCTGGAAATGAGCATCGCCTTTTGTCCATGATCCGCTTGGAGGCAAAACTCCGAAACCCCAAGTGGAGTTAATATAAAAGCCCCCTCGGTAGAGCGGATGCAAAGCAATGCAGACCCGATAGCTTCTGTAATGAGGGAAGGCAGTGCAGGCTCAAAGATTTCCAGAGGGAATATCGCCCCACTAATCTGTGGTCACTGATGGCTCCGGATAAACTACTTATAATGCATATTGCAGGGCAGCAGGAATACAGGCGTATGAACTCTTTAAAAATGACCTGGTTTGCAGAGGCTGGCTGGCACATCGGGAGGAGATCAAGAAATTACGGGCGTAAGGGTTTATGAAACCCAGTTCTGGTTCAGTGGATAAAGACATCACTGATGATCAAGGAACTGTTTTTTAAGTCTACCTCCAGTTCAAAGAATGCGCCTCTCCCGCGTTTTGCCAAAATCCTGTGCTAAGTGTGTAACTGGGAGCTCAAAGTATTTGAGCAGGTTTGGGCAAGGTAACAGAATTTCCCTGTCTGGGGGAGGCTGTTTGTTAAAAGCAGTCATTGAAGTCAAGCTGGAGAGAGCAGGGACAGTGAGGATTCACATGTCAGACGCTCCATCAGACCATTAAAAAGAAATTAAGTTGGGACGTTCTGTCTTCCCCTCTCCCAACTCCACCTCTGTGGGAAACGCACAACAAGAATCCAGCCAGCACCTTAACGTGGGGGGTGAGGCTGTCTCCCCATCAAGCCGCAACACAGTCTGTGATGCCTTTGGCGTCTCTTGAAGGTGAAATTGGACACAGGAGACTTTGGGTGCGAGGTTGCGCGGAGTTCCCCCTTTTTTTGCCTGCAACCGCTTGCACCTGCACCCCCCGAGACCTTCCTGACTGTGGGAGCCGTGCGTGGGCACCCCGACTGCTCAGATTAAATGTACGTGGGGTTGTATCGTGTCTCTGCCTTCCCTCTCACACACGTGGGTGTTCTTCCTGGCCTATCTCAGGCGCGATTTCCAGCGTGCCCCTGCTTACCCAAGCCCTGCAGGACCCGGCTCAGCTGTTTTCAGCCCCAGAAGATGCCCCAGCGCAAACCAAAGTCCGATTAACACACACGCACCCACCTTGCGCCCGACCTCGGCCGTACATTCACACTTTCACACACCCTCTGTTAATTGCGTCACATTTTTTGTCCTTCCGAGGAGCGCTAACCCCTGTGAGCGTCTAACCCCTTTGCCTACCAATTTCTGGACTTCATCTTTCAGGTGGGGGAGAAATGTGAACAACTCCTCGTGGAGTTTCGGGGCCCTCGTGTCGGGAATGCAGTTATTTGGGCAGACCTCTTCAAATGTCTCTTAATCAGCCAACTCTGGGTTTCCAGTAATGCTGTAATTTATGATTGCCTGGTGTCAGGAGGTACAGGCACACAGATACAACGCACAATACATTACAGCTCCTAGACTCTCATCTCATTTTAAAATTAGCAAACATAACCCTCCTCTACTTTTCCAAGTTTTAGCCCCATATTTTGCTATAATTTTGCTTCCTAAAAGTGACCCCGATGAAAAAATTCCAGATTAGAAATGCAGAATTTCAGGTTTAAAAATTATGCTACGGTGGAAATGACATATGTTATTCAGGAAAGCCTATGTATATGATCCAGCTGGTCAATATGAGGTTATAGATATTCCCGAGAAGCTCATACTGCTTATTTATAGAAACATCTTGTATGTCTTTACATATCAGCAAACAAGAAATTTGTCCCCAAATTGCAATAGTGCTTTTAAATCAGATTCGATATAGAATATAGATTTACTTAAATATATTAATGTTTTATATTTATATGTGTAGTCTATATTCATATTCTACATAGAATATAAATATATTTAAATAAATCCACATATTGAATATATTTGTGTTACATACGGAATACACAGAAATAGAATCTAGATTTCTGTAGTACTTGGTTTCTTTGTGATTCGGTTGCCCTGCCGATGGTCCCATGTGTCGCCGTTCAGAAACGATGCAGCGTGCTACCGGACAAATGTTTCTTTGTGAAATATGTGAAAGACTACAGATGTTTCACTGCTCTGCTGGGTAAATCTCAGACCCTTTTTTGGTGACGCGGTCTGTAGTTGTTTACACAGCAAGTCAGCAAGTGAGGCGTGCTTTCCTTTGAGCTGCAAGACTCGCTAGATAGAAGGTTAAAGCCATATATACAGCTCCGGCTTTCAAAGGTCTGATCCAAAGCTTGCTGACGTGACGGACAAATTCCCAGGTCCACGTGATGCAGTCACTAGGCTGAAATCCCAGCTCTCACACTGCGTGATGGTGTTTATATCAATAACCGAATACTGCAGGTTTTATTTCTAGGCTTCTTTCATGATCAATACTAAGGCCGTTTTTTCTGCTATTGTTGCCTAAAATCCAGCTTTTTCTTGGAAACTGAGAGTCCTTACAGCTACAGCTACAGAAACGTACAGCCTTATATATGAATTACCTGCTTCTGGGGGTCTGCCCAGTGTGTTGGGTAGGGATTGAAAGCCAGCAGCAAACGAAGTATGTGGAGGAGTCTGCGTCTTTAACAGCGTATCTCACAGCCACCATCGCTATTCACGTGTGAATCGTATTTCATGCAGTAATGATGTTGCATAAACTAGCAGTTTCAGAGGTGTAGAGTAGATGCAAGAATATCAGCCTTTTTCGGTGCAGAAGAGCGTGTTCTTTGGAGTTTCTCTGAGCTGATCTTGTCTGCGGAGGGGCCATGATTTGGGAACGTCCACAAGGTTCACATCAGCAAAACCTGGCTCTGAAGGTCTGCCTAAGTGACCAGAAAACCCTTCTGCCAGGCTGTCATGCACTGCGTGAAGCCGTGTTTCTAAACATGCGTAGAGATGGAGTATTGTAATTTTTCTCCAGTTTTAAAGATGGATTGTTTCAATCACCATAGCAAACAAAGGGTGAGAAAATACTCTCTCCAAGCAGAACAGAAGCAAATTTAACACTTCCAAAATGCACTGAGGATTACTTTCCTGGGCATAGCGATGTCACGCTTTTTAGGTGTCAGATTTTGGAGTTCAGTCCCTGTTAGATGTTTGTGTTAGGCATTGTATCGGGGGTATACTGTCCTCAGTGGCAGCAACTTTACCTGTAGCAGGTCAGATGTTGCAGGCTTTACACGGAGACTGGAAAACTGCCCGTTCTGCACCTCTACCAGCGTGTTCTTTCCAGTTAGGTTTGCGAATAAATTACAGTTTGGGTAGGGAAAGAACACATATTGATATAGTCATCTTAGAATAAGTGGGGAAAGCCCAAAGCTGCTGTGGCATTTGGAATGACAAAAATAGTCCCTGGACACAATATCCAGGATATCTGTGGGAATTCCTAGTAATTCCAGGGTATATCTATTACATGACTTTTCAGGATAATACTCAAATACCTCATCTAGGTGTGTATTAGATCTTAAAGATTAACTAAAATCTGTAGATTTCTTCATACAGTTTAACTTTTTTTTTCTGATTAATTTAAAACTGAGAAGTTTGAGATGTTGTTAGGAACTTTTCCCTGCTTTCTTTAGCAAATTATTCAGTTGTCCTTAGCCAGGGAGTTGCAAACCATTTCTTGTAAACCTTTGGGTTATGTTGAAGTTCAGTTACATAAATTATTGTGTAAGGGTGTACGTTTGGGGACCCTGTGTGAGTGTGTGTGCATTCACACACCTATAGATAATTTCTGGGGTTTCTCAGGAAGAGAATCTCTCTTTTTGTTACAAGGATGCATTTATCTCTACACTATCTGTTGTGGGGCAAGTATTTCAAAGGGATAACACCACACATTCAAACTCCAGGTAAAGGTAGAGCAGGACAGGATGTCTTCTGTACATTTAATGTCCATTTTACAAACAAGATTTACCGACTGATGCTCAGAGCCAAATGCTTCCTTCACATCACCACCTCACCAAAGCCCATCAGGAATGGTACCTACGCTTGCACAATACAAGCAGATTCCAAAACAATGCAAATCTGGGGAGAAGCAAGAATGTTTGCAAATATTGGAACTGTTCTCCTTTTCTTGTCTTAGAAAAGAAAATGATGTTGGTCTGCCTGCAAGTCCCTGTCTGTAAATTAATGGTGTGCTCCTCGTTTGGGTTTTGAAGGACCCGTATGTGGTCCTGAGCCTCCTGAGCCGGGCAGAAGCAGAGCACTCTCTGCTTCCATTAACTTTGGTTTCCCCAATGAAATCAGAAATCCAAAAGCAAACCCCATCACTCAGGGACAACGTATAGATTTGGCACAGTCCTTGTAGGACTGAGAATCCTAAAATCAATGACTTGGATTACACTGATCCGTATTTGTAGATGTCTCATCTGCGATAGATAGGGTATTGATAGGTTGCTTCATTTTACCGAAGCGCTTCAGATCACCATGTGGGAAGGCACAGTGGAAGGGTAATTACATTTTCTGGTGTGAAAAACACTTCTTAAGGAAGCCGAAGCCATGGCGTTTGATGTGGCTGTAAATTGCTGCTGCCTCCTACAACATATCTGAGCATACATTTGATTGCAGTATTGCTGTGCTACCTATGTTTTCGCAATAGCGACTGTACTCTTCTGATTCAGGCACTGGAATGAAGAGATCAATGCATGCATATGTGTGTGAGTGGACAGGGAGACAGAACCCTTCCTGGAAACGTACATTTCAAATATTTGATGCTGCTGTTTCACCATCTTTCTGCAGCTAGTCATACTGCTTTATTAATGCTAAATAGCATGATGTGAAAATTCCCATGAATAGTGAAATCACTGGGACTAAAAAAATCAGGACTGCAATATTCTATATTGTACATTTTGAGAATTAGGACTTTACACTCAGGGTTCAGGGGAGTAAGGGGTTTGTGTCCTGGGTATAAATTGCCTTTTATAGCTGATATTGTTACAGAGAGAGTTAGAGAATACAGAGCATCAAGAAATTGCTACATATATAAACCAGAGATCTTTATTGTTCTAAATAATATGTGATTAACACTGATCACATCTGGCAGAAGTGTGCATCATAGCCCAAAGCCAGATTTACACCTAGATGTGAAAACCAAAGGCTAAAGCTGCGAGGAGGAAAGCTTAGTCTCTCTGAGTCCGATGGAAGTTTAGGCATTGCCCTCTCCTTTCCCTGTCTGCTGCTTGGGGTTTTGCTGCAGACATCACTTACTCCATACACGATCCACAGGTAAAAGGAAAGAGATATGACTCCGATATTGCAAATTTTGCAGATTTTGCACTCGGATGTCCAGATTTTCCAGACAATGATGTGTTTTTCTAAGGGTTTTTCATGAAGTCCCAGTATCCTGCATGATTTCTCTCTGAGTCACATTCCAAATCCCTCTATTTAAACAAAAATCTCCCCTCTGCTGTCAGATTTTGACTAACAACCACAACATCCTCAGATGGTTGCTTCAAAATCTGCTGTACAGTTTGTGCACAAACACGCAGTTCGCATTCATGAATAGTTGTATGTCCCAGGCTCTTAAATTCATGAGGGTGCAACGGAGGCTCCGGCACATCAGTAGGTGTTGAAATTCTTAGATAATAAAGAATGCACAGCAGCTTTATCATCAATTTTTTTTTCTTGTCTTCAGCCATGCCCTTAGAGATGTTTATTGCAGATAGCCGTATTCTTTGCATATTTGGAGGAGTAAATTAAGCACCTATGCTGCATGCACATCTCTTGGAGCTTATGCCTGAAGCAAGATTAAAAAGGATCTACAATTAAGGCAGTGTTACATTTTCCCTAAAAATACTCTCCAAAGAACGAAGGTGATACAAATAGTGTGCTTTATAGCAAATAGGTCTGAACAAATTCATTACTTTTAGATAGCACCCTAACAGCTCTGCTCTGAATCAAACCAAACCACTGAAAAAAGCTGTGGTTAAGGCAGGAAACACCAGTGAGGAATAATAGATGTTAAGAGAGAGGAAAGTCTAATGAAAGGAAACCGAATATTGACGGATTATGTAGAGCAGAAGGAGATGGGGTAGAAAAAAGCAGTCAAACACAGGCAGAAATATGCTGTTTAGCAGGAGGGGGCAGCTACATAAGCCAGATCCAAATTGCACTATTTGCCCTTCCCCTAAAATGTAAGGCAAGCTCTCTTCTGACACAGAAAAGCTTCTGGAGCCCTGAATCCTTGAAGGGAAAGGATGCAAAGGGAGCAAACGCCGAGCCTTCAGCGAGCTCTGCCTGCGCCCCGGGCTGGCACTTGTTGCGGGTCCCACAGACTCAGCCAGGTTGGGTTTGGAGGAATGTCTCAGCCTGAGAACGTGGGACGAAACCTGCAGGGACCCCCGAGAGTGCACGGTGGGCCCAGCCAGCCTTAAGACAAATTTTTTCTAATTCGTCCCCGAGACAAACAGTTGTGGTTGCTGGAGTGGCAATGGTCATTGAGGGGAGCTGCTACAGACCCTGCTTCTAACAAATATTCTGCATATGCTTTGGCAAGGGATTTCACCAGGGGTCTGGGCTTCCGCACTGTGTGCAGACTTAAAGCTCTGCCTGAATCCTTGCAGGCTCGGGCATTTGTAACTTAATTATAAAGCGGCATCCATGGGTGTAACTGATTTTGGTTAACAAAAGTCTTCATATATCACATCTAGTGAATGAGTGGTTTTGGTAACAGACCAAGAGCAGCCCTTGCATTATGGAGTTTATAACTGAGTTGGGTTTGGTTAGCTTTGAAACGCTGTTTTGCAAATGGCTTTTGACTCATGTTACACGAAACAACTTTATTTTACTGATATGAGACATGTCAAAGTAATAAAGACTCTCTCCCAGTATCTGGTGCTTGCTTAATACTAGTAATTTATGTTGATTGTGTGCATTCTTCTTTTATCTACTATTCAGCCATCTATAAATCAATCACCTGAGGAAATTCATTGAGAAAACTGCAGAAATGCATTTTTGAGGACAAATCTCTCACTCAGTAGAGGGCTGAAGTTTTAACTAAGTGGATTTTACCTCCGGGAGTAAAACATTGCGTGCATTAATTTTGCACATTTTTAATTATATTTCATTGCCCAGCAAAGCATGTCCACAGATCCCCCCACGTCCACGGAGAGCTGGTGTAGCGGCAGAGCAGGTCTGCGCCTGTGTCTGAAGGGGTCACTGGAAACTAGATGTGCAAGATCCCCAACGGCAGCATAAGCCTGGCGAATATTAACAGCAGTTTATACAGGCTGCTGCAGTGCAGCTCAGGTGTAGCAAAAAACATCTCCCAGCCCACACCTAAGCGGTAAAAAATACAGAAAAATTTTACACAGGCAGCAACTGCTTTTGAAACACCAACATCACGGTCACAGCCATGTAATCATTCTGGAAAGGCTCTTTGGCGATAGGTTGATGATATGGAATAAAAGCTAAAAAAATGCAGTGCGACTGTACTCTCCCAAGCACAAACCAAGGCACCAAATAACAGAAAAATGCACTGTTACACTTACAGCATTTTTTTTTATCAAGGCAAGAAGCTTTTCATAGATGTTCAGTGTCTGGGACCTGCCTGAAACCCTCGCGCCTGATTTTTATCCCTGTCCCTGGGATAGGGAGAGGGTCTGGATCAGGCCTCGCAGGAACGCTCCTGAAAACTAGCGATTTTCATTTGCTGTAAAAGCTTGACATACATACATATATATATATATACACATATACATACATATATATATATATACACGCACACACAAAGTGTAATGGAATAAAGGGAAGAGCCCAGATGCTGCCCCAAAGTTGTAAAGTGATTTCCTAAGTTATTTTCACTCATATCTTCAAAATATTATCCAAATATTAGCTACATATTGCAATAGGAAAGGGAAAAGACGAGCCTTGGAAGGTCTTAGTCTCATTAATGATTTCCTCTGGCAACAAGAAAAACTACCCCTACCTCCAAATTTAGGAAGAGCAAATATACTCACAGAAATCCCCACTAGTCTTTGCCCTGGAGCCAGCTTCTTGGCTTTAGGATCACTTTTATTTAAGTTTCTTACACTTCAGCAAAATGCAGCAGAGCTTGACAAATTCATTTTGCAAGAGAAAGTCTGCTACGACTTGTTTTCTTTCTGGTTTTGAAATGGGGATGCAGTGGAAAACATTCCTTAAAAAAAAAAAGTTTTTTTCACCACAGCTAAGCTAAATTTTACAGGGACTGGAGCACACCATGCTGTACACCAGAGATATTAGCTTTGGTGTATAAGCAGCATTGTTAAAAACCCTTGTCTACATTTCAGGTGCAGTTCAGTCATTTGGGCGTACAGATTTTACCTTCTTAGACAAAAAAATATTATTTTGTAAATAAAATTATTTTTGAATGCAAAGTTACGATTAGTTTTTGAACAGCAAGAAATTATTATTAGAAACTAATAAATACTGTCAGGACCTTGAAATTATAAGTATGCACTGAACTGGATCGCTCAGTTTAATCTCCAGTGTCTTTGACTTCACTAAGTAGGTCAGACCAGCAGTGAGTACAGATGTCATAAGGTTAAAAATCCAAGCAAAAATATGGAAAATGTGTGATCCCCAACCTCTGCAACTCAATGAATACTTAAAAACTCCCAAACTCGTTCTTGGGTAAGAAGCGATATCTGCAGAAGATCTAAGTACAATAGAAGAAAATTGAAGAAAAAATTCAGAGGTGGTTGGCGGTGGCAGAGGCCGTCTAAGGAGAAAGGAGATTATATATGGGTTCATTGGGACTCTGTCCTTATTTTGCAGAGGGGGTTGTCTGCAGACAGTGGGACAGCTCAGGCAGGACAGATGTGTGTCCTTGTGAGTCCCCGTCCTGAACCTCAGACTGCGATTGAACAGCAGGAGCCACCTCGGCCACCCCTGAGAAAAGACGTGGCACTCGCTTTTGATTTAGGCTACCAAATGCTATGAGGAGCTTCACAGAAAACGACTTACTGCATTGGTGCTGCACGGAAATATCCCAAATATCTACTGTGCCCACTCTCGGGAGTCTGGGATTGTGGTAGCCGAAATGGGGTCTGGGATGCAAGGTGGCACTGGGGATGTGCCCAGCCTGGGAGGGTGCGGAGTTTCCACCCCAGCCTCGCGGCGCTGCCCACCGCGGGGACAGGGTGTCACCTGGGAAGGTGCGCCCCGAGATGTGACCAGGGACGGCATGTGCTGTGACGTGGCTGAGAGCAGCAACTGCCCGGGGGCAGGGCTGGGGCCAGGAAGGGACAAGGCGGCACCCGAGTCACAGGGGTGTCACTGTGTCACCTCAGCCTGCTGGCCCCCGGGCAATGCCCTTTCTGCAGGAGTTCCTGGGCACCACAGGGCACCACTGCAAGGTGGCATTGGTCCCGGCTGCCTGGACTTGTCACCGGCTGGGGGACAAGCGGTTTGTGCCAGGAATTAATATGCCCAAATAATTCGTAAGGAGACTTAGACCGTGAGGGAGGTGATTGAAACCCGCAGAGGGTCTGGGCAGGGAGAGACGACCCCAGGCGAGCGCTGGCCTGCGGACATGATGCTGCAGTGGCTGCTCCCCACCTTGCCTTTGGAAATGGTTAGGCATTGCCCTGCCTTAAAATTGTGGAAAGGTTGTGAAACCAGCACATTTAGGAGTTGCCTCTGTCTCCTGCTTTTTGACGTTTCCTCCCCAGTAGTCCGGTGGACTGGAAGGGTATCTCTGACCAAAAACTGAGCTGCTCACAGAGGAGCCTGACCCTGGAGCCAGGCTCCTGAAAACCTACAAGAGCCAGTGTCACCGGCAGCTTGGGAAGAGGCTAGCATTTGTGTCGGAGCACTATCCTGTGCTGGGAGCACCCTGGTGCTGTGGGGGATTTTCCTTAAACTTTCACTTTCCTGCCTTAGCGGTGGATGTGGGAGACGCTGACGCGGGATGCTGATGTGTGATGACGTGCAGCGAGGGAGCTGGGATGCATCCTGCCATGTAATGCCACTCGCTGAGTCTGGCCGTTGTGCCCCAAGGCCAGAGGAGACCTCTGTGGAGGATGCCCCGAGGTGGGACTGACCCTACAACGCAGCCCTGCATCGTCGTGGCCACCAGCAGCAGCGGGGAGGCTGCAGGTGGTCACCGTGGGCCGGCTGCTGCCAGCAGTGAGCCTTTCCCAGGGCCGGGCTGCGCCCGATCCTCTGCCATGAGCCCAGTGTGGGCTGTCGCTGCGTCAGGAGCAGGCGTGAGTCCAGGACACCCGGGCTGTCGCCCGGCTTCGCTCTCCCTGCAGTGCTCGCTGCCGCCTGCCAAGCGAGCGGCACAGGGGAGACAGTGGATAATGCGCCGTATTGTGCTCTCCCAGCACCTTTTTCTCTTCCACAGCCTAACCATTGTGCGCGTTTTATCGCGATTAAACTCCAGATGAACATCAAAGGGGAAAAGAAGTTCATCAAAACAGGAGTGAAACAAAAGGCTTTTAAAACCCGGTTATCATGCACCAAGCAATGCTTTCCAAAGGCAGAAAAGTTCACGTTAAATATAGACTACCTTACTGGCACTGCTTTAATGGCGAGAGCACCCTGGCGGCCCTCAGCACCATCCGGCAGCCAGACTTGTTGCTGGAGCTGTTACAGCAAATCCCTCTCCGTTTTGGAGGCTCTCTCATGCGTGGGTGCCGGAGCTGGCCCAGGCCACCCGTGTGCAGGGAACAGCCAGCAAATGGCCTGGGAAAGCACATGCTTTATTCATACAAGTGAGTGGCACTTTGCTGCTCAAAATATAAATAGTGAATGTATTTTTTCCTTCTAATGAAGTGCTCTCTAATGACAGTTGGGAGACTTTGCTTTTCCCCAGGTATAAACGCTGGGAACTCAAATAACTAGTAATAGTTTTGCAATTTACGATCGTGTTTATAAGCTATAAACTGTGCAAAATGTACTGGCCGCTAGAGAATTTTAAAATCCAGTTGCAGCTCATGCACAAGCTCATTTTTTTAATACTAAAAAAGCAAAAAAAGAACTAGCAGGAGACAGGGCAAGGGAAGGGCTGCTTATGTGATGAGCACTTCTTGTCCAGGGAATGCAGAGGAAGAAGTCTCCTTAGGAAGAAGTCCATTAACTTGGGTCAAGAATGAGCCTGAGGTCTGATCCAAAGTCCCTGGAATCTGGAACAAAAACTAATGGGATTTTAAACTCACAAATAAATATTTATTACTTACTTGATTACTTTTTTCCCCTTAAACGAGAAGGTTTTTTTGTTAAGACAAGTTGACATCTTCCCATTTCCCATTCAGTAATTGCTCCAGTGAGAGAAAGCACAAGAAAGTGGAGCAGATAGCGAGAAATGTTCCGTCCCTCAGTGAAGAGAGTGAATAAAACACATATTCTTGGAGGCAATAAAGGATTTTTTTTTTTTCAAATATCTGTGGAGAAATACATTGTTTATGGATTTGGAGATCTAGAGCCTGCAAAAAAAAAAAAAAAGAAAATGTCCCCTATTATTTACCAGCCCTGCAATCACCGAGCATGCCAAACTCCCGGTGAGGTGATGCTCATTTTGTGCCAGAGAGACAGCATATGGCACAAAGAAATTTTCATTCTCAACTTGAGGTAAAGAGTTTGTTACTATGGGCTTACGGGGGATCGATTTATTCACCTCAAATGCGGAAGCCTGAGGACGATGGGCTGTAACGTCTGTTTTGCAGGGGTGGGATAGAGGCCACTTTCTCTGTTAAACCCATGAAGCAAAAGGTTTTGTAGGCAGAGGGTGTATATTTGTGTATCTAAAACAACACCCCTGCTATAAGTAGCCAGAAAAACTCAAGGCAACAAAACCAAATAAAAATCAGATAATGAAAAAAGCTTCTTAAAGTCTTGTACTATCAAAGCCAGCCATGCCCTGTCCACTAGCTTATTTTTAAAAGCGATCCATGCAGGGAATACATGTGCCACAGAAATCCATGGGCTGAGGGTATCAGGTGGTGTGGTCCGGACAAAGAGGATGTTTTTTTTGTAAGTCCATATAAAGCTGAACACAAAGATAATCCACAGCTCCAGAAACCCTGCAGGTTGCTACAAAAACCCCAAGAAAGCCTTTGCAAGAAGGGGTAAACAATTAACGCAAATTTTAAATCAATGCGCTGTCACCTTAATAGCCAGCGAAGTCAGCTAAGATGGGTGTAATATGATGAGACAGTTTAATTCTTGTTATGACATTAGCTGCAGACTTTTACAACAGCTGAAAATGCTGGAGTGAGAAGAGTTTCCAATTATCGCTGAGCTACGATACACAACTCTGGATTAGACCGAGGCATGAACAAGGGCTCCTCAGCCTGACAAGCAACATGCAACAAAAGCCACAGAAGTTTCCAAAATCTGATGAAGATATTTTCCCTTCTTTCCTTTTGCTGATACGCTTCTGAAAAGGTTTATTTCCCATAGAATAAGGCCATTTTTAAGAGCCTAGCAGTGAAACCAGCCCCCGAGCTGTGTGCGCTACAACATTAGCTATCATAAATCCGTACATCCAGGAGGTGAACTGAACCAATCTGAAGCGATTCTGTTTTCTCAGCATTAAGCTTCAAAAAATTAAAAGTCACCCAGGCTTGAAGCGCAGATAGACAGGTAATAAGCCATGACAGCACTTCACGGGAATCCGCAGGAATAGGCAAGTAGGTCTGGGTGTCAGCCATATAAATATGATCATCAGACCCAAAGCTCCGAATAATGCCGCCAAGTGTGAGCATGTCAATATTAAAGGCAAGCGGGCTGTGAACAGGAGCCTGAGGGAGCGGCGAGTTTAGTGGATGGCCCAGACAAACGGGGAGGCTGTTCCTGTTCCCCGGAGAGGGGCTAAAGCCCATCTGAAAACGCAGATCTGGGAATGGGCTGTAATTCACACGCTGACGGGAAGGATTTCCTTCTGGGTAACATGGAGCTGTGCTTGCTGGCAGGGGATTATTTTTATGTGTGTTTTGGGATGGTTTTGCCCCGGTTTTATTCCATAGCTTGATTTAGACCTCTTTTTTTTGGTAAACCTTGCAAGAATGACACTCCTCCTGGACTCAGAGTACAGAGAAGGATTTAGCACGCCAAACCACGCACCTCTTTCATGGCTTTTGTCAGGGGCATTTGGGAACAAGGGAAGCAGCTGGGAGATTTGAAATAGCGACTCTTTAATCCAAAGGTGGCCCCTTTTTGTATTGCTTACGCCACGTTGCTTTGCTTTTTTTAATATTGCTTTTGGAAAAATGAGTCATGGTTTCCTTTTGAGATCATACAGAGGAAAATAATTTTGTCAGGCCTCCCCCTGTATCGTGCTTCTGGGTTTCCTCCATGTTATTTCCCGGGTAGCTGAGAATGTAGGGTCTAGAAAGGAGAAAAGTAGCCTGGTAAGAAGATAACTGGGAAAAGCCCCACCCTCAGCTGGAAAAGGTCTTCACTGAAAAATAAGTTATAATTCTCTAAAAAGCCTTTTCCACTCTCACGAAAGCCCCATGTGTGCTCCACATTCACTGATTATATCCCAGAAACACCCCCCCTGTACCCCCCCTGCAGCTGCGTAAGACCTTTGCTGAAAAAACAAGTAATCTCTCTCTAAAATGCCTTTTCCTGCTCTTTTAAAAGCCCCGTGAGTGTTTGCAGAAGTCACCTCAGGTGGCTTGGACCGCAGAGAGCAGCGAGGGTCCTGCCGCCCGGGCTGGTGACAGCAGGCAAGGAAACAGAGGATGTCACAGAGGGAGAAAAGCTGAAACTCCACTCAGCCCCCCCCAATCCTAGCAGGAGAGATCTGTCTGAAGTCAATCCCTGTTTTTTCTTTTTCAGCAGTCTTTATTTGTCAACATCATTTTTAAAAAGGCTGACCCGAAAAGTTGCTGTGTCACGCAGTACCTTATTCTGCATGATAAGGTAAGATAATTTCTCATTAACGTGGTTGGCTTTTGACCTCCTCCCCTCCCTGGTGAATGAATAAATAAATAAATATGCTTGAATATGTCCTGGATATGTGCTCGCTGCTATTTGCAAAGCAGAAATGAAAAGCTTTGGGTTTGGCATGTGCCATTCTTGCAGCTCCGGGGGCTGAGGGGCAGCTGAGGGCTGGCCACGGGGTGGCTGAGGGATCATCGAGGGGTGGCCGAGGGGTGGCTGAGGGGCATTTGTCCCCTTGCAGGTGCCCTGTGTCCTGCAAAATGCTCCTTACCTGCTTGGCTTTGAGCTCAGCCCCTTCACACGCAGTTTCCCTGCAAAGCTTGCAGCCCGCAAAACTCTCAGTTCAGGATGTCACTTGCTGTCTGCTCTTCCCAAAAATTTACCTCCAGCTTTTTTATTTCGCGATGCCAAATCCCTGAAGTGAAAAGGGGCTTTCATGCCTTTATATGGAGTTGCAAACCTGTATTAAGCCTCAAAAGATGTTTTTATCAAAAAATCTCGACAGCTGCCAGCTTCCCTAAATCCCAAACTATCATTACGCATTTAGTCTTAGACAGGGGATTTTTCTGGATCTTCCCTCCTGACCCAATGATAAAGCCAAGTTGGTTTGAGATTGAAGATTCATTTATCTCTCCTTGGCAATTATCTCTATTACTGCCCACAATCCTTCCCAATCTTTTTAAACAACATCCTGCTATTAAAGCCACTTGGCAAGCATTTAAAGCCCTGGGATAAGTTAACCATGCACAAAATATCCCACTTGGGGAAGGATCCAGCTATAAAAATAAATGGTTTACGTTCTGAAGGCCATGGTTCAGGATGGGTATTCTTCATTTGTGAAGAGAGGTCATCATTGCTGACAATAAAATTATGTAGGACCTGATCCTCCCCCACTGAGCTCAATAGCAAAATCCCTTCTGTTTTCAATGGTGTTTTCCGGGGTCAGTCGCCGGGAAAGCCGACATTCCACAAAGTTGCTGAAAATCTATAATTGGATATATTAAGAGGGCTTTCAAAGAGATGTCAGATTTGGAGGCTTAGTGTAAACTGTGCTGCAAAGGGGATCATTTCGTATAACCCAATCAATAAAGCTTTTTTTTTTTTTTTTAACGTTACTTTTCTACTTGATCTCTGATGGCAGAAAAGCTAAGCTCTGGAGGCTCACCATCAGCACGGAGGAGGTGCCGGGAGCCTGGCCAGAGTGGGAGCCACCGGACGGTGGGAAAGATCCTGCCAAGTGACCTGGTGTAAGCTGCCAATGTGAGGGGTGCAATCCTGCAAGCGTTTGATCCAGTGGCTTTGCTTACGCTACGGAGGTAACTCGTGCATGTAAGTACTGGAATACCAAGCCCTTATTTTCATGGGGTTGCTGGTCTTCTGTCACAACACATCTCTTTGGGAGATTTGATTGAGAGTTTTGATGAATTTTGCCATGCCTTACATGTCTATATTTAGTAAAATGAAGCTTAGTTTGTATCTTCGGAGCAAGATAGGGATTTATCCCTCAAACACATTTTTTTAAGTCACGGGCTGTACTTCAAAGTGCTCTTTAACACCACTTTGAAGATGCTCACTGCTAGCTCTTTAGGAACTGGAAATCTTCCATTTCTACTTACATGGTGCTTTTCTGGCTGATGAGCATTGTTTTCCCTTTGGTTCTCACGCGGAGAAAGGGCCGGTCGGCGGGGAGCGGCTGTGCCGGTCAGGGCAGGCACAGGGACGGCAACCTTGCCGTGTTGGGCATCAATGTGCCCAAGGGGCTCCCCTTCATGGGACCCCAGGGCAGGGACACCGGCGTGGGGTTTGCACCAGGTTGCTTCACCCTTGCAGCAGGGTGGTTTGTAAACGTGAGCAGGTCATCTCCCCTCCAGCATCCCCGCGCCACGTGGCCCAGTCGAGCAGCTCCCACAGACGACACTGCCATGGCTGCCACTGGGACCTGCCGCAGGTCCCCTCTGTGGTTCCATCAGGTCCCCTCAGTGTTGCAATCACACTTTCCCGTCGCTTCTCTTTCCCTACCATGTTTGTGAAGCAGCCCGCCATGGGGCCAGAGTCACAAAGCCTGCTCCTCATTCCTAGAGAGCCTGTTTTTTTTTTTTTTTCTTTCCTTTTCAGTGAAAGCTGAAATTCAGCAGAAACTGATGAGACCACGATGGAGAAACGCTGGTTCACTGCACTGGCTAGTACCAGCTTGATCTGGCTCCGGCTCCGGGATGTGCAGCCTACAGACACAGTAATGAAAAGAAATATTCTGAAAAGGATGAGTCAGCTGGAGGCCGGTGGGGAGAGCGTACGGGATCTGACTGGAATTTAAAAAATTATGAGGCTACATGTTGTTTTGAGCCCTGCCAGCGGAGAAACTCATACACGCAAAATGCTTTGTCATCTGGCATAATTATGTTACTTTGCTGATTAGCTGGTAAACTCTTTTCAAAATGTTTTTGGACAATAGTAAGTACATTAGATATAAAAACTTACTGCTGACACCACCGACAAGGGTCTGCTTTGTGCATTATGTGTTATTAGAATCACAGAGTTGGTTTGAGTTGGAAGGGACCTTTAAGGATCATCTAGTCCAACCCCTCCGCAGTAAGCAGGGACATCTTTAAGAGTGTTGTTGGGAACTCTCTTCCCCAGGACCCTGCCAGATTATTGAATAGCCATGAAATTGTTCTCTTACTATGTTTTAGATGACTTATCCATTAAAACAGCTGAGGTAGCTTCACACCTTCACTTCTGTGCTGTAAGTACATCTACGCTGATGTGAGCTGTGGGTACAGCCACACTCGTAGTCCAAAATACGTGTCTGCACTGTATTTTTGTGTGTTTGCACCAATTAGGACAGCATCAGTTTGGTGTGAAGATTCTCCGCTCACTTTTCCAGCCAGGTACCATCACGTCCCTCCTGCCTTCCCTGGAAAGCAGTGCTTGGCATTTAGTGCTTCAGAGGGTGCATGCCAGACAACAACTTCCAAAAATTTGAGGTTTTGGGTGCAAGGTTCTTGAAATAAATGACATCGGGATTACATTTATTTGTTGTGTGAAAAGATATGCTTTCCATTCCCTCTTTATAAGGGGCTGATCTGCCTAGTCCTGCTCCCCAAACCAGTGGGGAGAGTCTCTGCGTGTTTCTGGAACATGTCCAAGAGGGGAGGGCAGGAGGGAAATGCCACTGACACCGGCTATCACTGGCCAACCCTGACAATTGCGCTATGTCTGCCTTTCCTGCTTTCCTTCATTTTTCCTTTCAAAGAACCTTGCCTTTTACAGAGATGCTGACATGAACTGCGTAACTGTTCATAAGAAAGATGGGTGCCGTACAGCGAGACATAATTAATTGCTACCCCCTCTCAAAGAAGCATGTCTCTTTCTCACGTGTGGATGAACGAGACATCAGTTCAATCAGCCTAAATCAGAACAGGTGACTCCTCAAAGTTATTTCCTGTAATCTTTTGTGGGAAGCAGGGAAATATTACCGGTGCTTTATCGCTCTCATTGACATGGTGTGAGAGGTTATTCCCCAGCTGCCTGGGATGGGTAGCAAAGGGCCCAAAGTGGGCTCAGAGCCATTAGCGGTTTTCACCGAGGGCTTGTACAGGACCTTTACACTGGGAAAAGAGGCACCAGTGAGTTTTAGACAAGGCAACCCAATTTCAACCCCAGGAAAGTGATGGAGCAAAAAATCATACAACTGTTTGTAATCACCCAGAGGGGTAGCTACTGCTGGGGGTTTGTCAAGAACAAACTGTTAAACTGCTCCATCAATTTCCCATGTGAGAGGAAGTCCCGTCACGCAGACAGAAGTGGTAGGTGTAGCCCTGCCTCCAGTTTTCTCTCACTTTAGGAAGGCAGTGCTTCACGTGATGGTTTCTTGAGCAAGGTTGGGCAACATGGTTCGGATGAAGCTAGTGTGAGAGATGTTGCAAAACCACAGCAGTAGCTGATTCAGTGCCAGTTAGACCAGCAGTGAGGTGGGACTGAGGACGGTCAGCCTTGCAATCAGCCAGTGCTAAACTGTCATTCCTGCCCCGGATAATGGAACCGATGTTACCTACTTACCGTCTCAGGTGACCCAAAACAAAGAGGACCAGTGGTATGTGGGCAGGTGGGATGGCATTCATAAGGACCATGTTGAGCTGGAAGAAGCAAGGTGCGACACAAGAGGGAGAAGGGTCCTTGCATCCAGGGACGGGGTAAGGCACAGTCAGATGGATGCCATGATCCTCTTTGGATGCTGTGCTTCAGGATCAACAGAGATGCTTGGAGAGACTTCAGAGGTGAGCAGTGAAAATGATGAAAGGCCTGGAAAATAGGAACAGCTGCATGGCATGGGGTTGCTGAGCTTAAAAGAGGAGAAGGTGCTGAGGAGGAAGAGACTGTAACAACCTCCAAGTATGTTAAAGGTGGCCACAAAGGAGAAGAGAAGGACTTGCTCTTTCTGTTCGTCCTGGGTAAGATAGGAGCAAATGAGATTAGCGTGCAGCAAAAAGATTCAGTTCAAACCTAAAGCAAGTCTTCCCTGTCAGTAAAGCCAATGAGACAGCAGGACAGGCTGCTGGGGTGAGCCATGGGAGCTGCAGGGACCTAGGGGCTCTTGTCTAGGGCCAGAGGGAAGGTCCAGATCCCCCACTGAGATCCCATCCTGGCCTACGTTTTTTTATACTTCCATGAAACAATCCTATAAATTTCATTAGGATACCTCCCGGAAAAAAATTTCCTCCATGGGCTTGTTTCTCTGCCACAGCTCACCTGTGTGATCCTTGGCTCCAGTGCGAAGTGGGTGTGAAGCGCTGCCGCTTGGATGTGTCGCTGTCGTACACCTCCTCTCCAAAGTGCAAATAACTCCCCAGGCTGTGAGCTGGGGGGACGGGCCCACGGTACGCCACGGGCTCTGACTGATGAATTTTCACAGCAGGTGAGAGCAGCAGGAGACGCACACATTACAGATTTTATGTACAGCGGTAGCACTCGGGAAGACAAATTGAGTGAATACCCCAAGATGCAGCTGCTGGGTCAGACACCAGCCCCCTGCATCACCCAGTGGCAGACAAATCCCTGTCCTCAGCCCCGGTGTGAGGCTCAGAGGTGGCACTCACTACGGTTGTCCCTGCTGAGACAGAGGGGGTGACACCGCTCCCGCAGCCGGCTCCCAGTTTTCCTCATTACCTGCTCTAAGCTTCTCTCAAAGATAAGCGGTTCTTGTGTAAAGCTGCTAATTTAGTCCCAGCAAACAAGAAAATAAGTCTGGATGCAAAAAGGCTGGTGGGATTTTGACAAGATGCATGTAGAGGTTGGGCGACTAGTCTTAATTAGGCCATCTTTGTTTACATTTGATGTTTATCAGCTAATTGGCATGGCAAGGTGTGAGTCACACAGCTTCCCTCTGGCATGAAATCAGTTCGCAGGAGAAAAACTGGGAGAACAAATGATCCCAATTATAAGAAAACCCACTGTGCTAATTACCATCCCACGGACGATGGAGCCTCCCACCCGCAGCCTCATGCATCCGCCCACCCCGCCATCTCCCGCACACGGTCCCAGCGCCGGCACGCTCCTCCTGCCCCCGCGCCCAGCCCCTCGCTCCACATGGGGACGCATCACGTCCCCTCCTGTCACCACAGGAGCAAAGGTGACACTTTGCTAGCCGCTCATTTGGTGCCGCACAGCATTTCTCAGGGACTAAGGCTGCTGCCTACGCCGCTGCCCTTTCTTTTTTTCCCCATTTTTTGGTTGTAGCTTGGTGGAGACCATGTCACAGCAGCAGCTTGTAGGGAATGTCTTGTGCTCCCAACATCATGATGCCTGTCAAACCAAAGCCTTGACGTTTGCTGTGGTGGAGCTGGTCTGGAACCTCACTGCTTCGGCTAATTAAAACCAACGTTCAAGCCTTGCCTTGACTCTTTCCTCCCTCCCATCTTTTAAAAATACTTTTAGACCATCTGTAAATTGGCCAGTTTCCTGCTCTACCCTCCTTCTACTGCCTTGGCACTTGAATTTGATGCACATGCTCATGTGTTCTTGCATGTATGTATGTACTGTAAATCCCCATCTTTCTCCCTCTCCCTCCATCCTTCGGGGAGATGCGTTGTCCCTATACCCTTTCAGGCCTTTCCCCTATACACTAAGGGTCCGGTGCGCAGGAATGTTTCTTGGCTGCCCTTGAGTTGAATGATGATCCTGGAGACTTGGAAAAGCCACAAAGCTCAATGCTCTCTGTCTCCCTGTGTCTCTCTTGTCTTCCCTTCTTAGTAGGGGTAACAGATGGCTGAGGCTTTCACCAACAGTCCCGAACACATTGTCACTCCCAACTGAAAGTGAAATATTCAGTGGCATTTAAATTAAATAGACTCTAATGCTTCAGTAATATTAATTACAGTTTCATTCATCCCTGGCCTAATAAATCAACACATAAAGATAGGATGATCCTGTGGCTGGCAGCAAAGCAGGGCTATTCTGCCCTTTGTAAGGTTATGCACACAAAGCCCCCATTCTTATAGGGACATGATGGCCCCCGCAAACATCTGTGCTCAGCACCACTTGAGGAGAAGCCAAAGTGGTAACATTTAAACTTTTCTTGTCCAATTTGTCCACGCAACGGGGCTCAATTCAACAAGAACTTGCAAGTTAAAATTATAAAACCCGTGTTAAGCGGGCGAAATCTTTTTAGCAGTTTGGCTGAGGGGCCCGGATTTATTCCGGCAGTGCTGGCTGAAGCCAAGGGCAGGGCGGCCATTCTCGCTGCTGAATTTGTTACCCCAGCTTCAACCTTTAAAAGAGGGGGGGGGTGGGGGCGGAGAAGGCTTGAAGGGTTTGAAAACGTCATGGCATTAAGCTAAATTTCAGTATTTGGGGAGGCCCTGGGCAACAATTTTTCACACAATTTTTTTGTGTGAATACCATGGGGGAAATAGGCTCTGTACTTCACCAACAACAGGTTTTTTCCCCTCACCGCTATACATATGTAAAAGGAGGCTAATAAAACGGTTGAAGAAAAGATCACTGCCAGTAAATCTTCTGGAGACAAAACCCTCCACTTGTGATGCTTCAAAGCTGCCCGGAGCTACCAGTTTACCCCCAAAAGTCTCAACTCAGGGCTGCTGATTGGAAAATAAAAAGCCCTGTGCATAAAAACTTCACTCCAATTGTTATGCAGTGAATGCGACGTTTACATACAGCAGCTTTACTTGACCAAATGACTCCCAAGTACACAAATGAAAACCTTATCGCCTATACAGTTTAGCTCCTTTGGAAAGGTCCATCTAGAGTAGGTTTATAATGAAAATAAATATATTCTAATGACAAACCAGTGCCATATCTTGCAAGCGCATCACAGAGAGCTGGACCACTTGAAAAAACCAAAATGGAACGGGGAAAAAAAAAGCCACGGAGATGCTTGATGAAGTGTTGGGAAGGTATAACTCAGCACTAGCCTTTCTGGCAGACAGTGGAGAGGAGCAGCCTCCCTCCCCGCAGAAATGCAGCCCCTCTCCTCCCATGTTTCAGCACGGCTGCCCCGTGGTGATGTCTGTGCTGCAGACAGCAGCTCGGCACGATGGGGCTCCGGCTCGACACAAGGGTGGCAGCGTGGCGACCGGCAGTGATCTTGAAGCTGCCCAAAATTCGTGACGTGGGGCCTGTTTCTGCAGGTAGCGTCCGAGCGTGGCAGCTCCCAGCCCTCCGCTGAGCCATCACCTTTGGGAACGCGCGACCCGAATGAGGCCGGTCTGTGCCAGCAAGCCGACCTGTAGTTAAGTGCTTAAGAAAGGGATTTTCAGAGCCAATCCCTTAAGCAGAAAACTATTTAAACTACCCTGGGACTAAATGCTGAGGAGCTTACCCTAAATTCGGCCAGGTGGAGATCTCTGCTAATCCTGCTAGCCTGCATCGTGCCTCTTCTCGTTCGTGCCGAGCCAATAACAGCCATGCTGTGCAGCGCAGGTATTCCTGACCAGGTGTCTCACTGATGCTATCTGCCACTGTCAGCCTGGGGTTATCCCACTTAAACCCCATTAGCTGCTCAGATAACTCATTTGCCTTCCCTATTGCTCATGTCTATCAGTTTGAGTCCTTTTTTTACGCCTTCTCTAGGTCTCCTAAAAATCACAGTATTTTATGAAGGCGCTTTCTGACAACACTGCAGATATGCAGCCTATGTCCAGCCCCTCTGCTGGGGGACCCGCACGGTCCGGCTCACCTAGTTTAGGAGCTGTGCCCTGGGTCGCTGGGGAGCTGATGGGGACCATTGACCGGGGTGTGCCCACAGTGCTTTGTCAGCCCTGGTTGCAATTTTGACATGTCAGAGGTGCCCACCTGGAAGGTTTGGACGCTGATGTGCCTGCTCAGGGATGTTTTCTCTCTCTTCTTCAATGCAGCAAAATAAGCAGTGTCGCCTGGCTGGCTTACGGCCCCTCTCTGCTCTGCGTTTGTGTTACCAAGAGCAAGTTACAAAGCCAGATCAGAGGCATTGATATGTGGCAGTGTCCCACAGGTGGCTTTTGGCACCAAGCTCAGAGGTGCTGAGCGTGGTGATGGGATGTGCCAACCACCCCCCACTCACCTTCCCAAAGCAGCCCCACAGAGCCTGGCCTGGCTGCGCGAGTGGGGATGAGTTCTGACCTGTGAACATCCTCCCCGTGCAAGGGCGAGTGCAGAGCCTCTGAAAGGACTGCTTGAAGTAGGGAGGAGAGCCCGTCCCAGTGGCGAAGCCAGCCCCGAGCCAGAGGCAGCACCAGGCAAGGCAGAGCAAGGGCAGGGCTGCGGGCAAGCAGCCAGAATCCCCATAACTGGGAAGAAAGATGGGAAGGGGCTGTGCCACAGGGAAGCGGGGAGCCTGGGGAAGCCTGTCAGGGAGCAGCAGCTGCTGCTGCACCCCGGGGCACGGCTCGTCCTCTCCCGGCAGCGGTTTTGCTGCCTCCACCAGCCTGCCTCTCCAGGCGACTGCCGATTTCGCCTGCACCTAAAGCTGGCCCCGGGAGCCCGGCTGGCAGGGAGCTGCTCGGCTCCTTAACGCTCCAGCTGGCTCCGAGGCCGTCGCAGCAGCTGAATGAGGAGGACGCACTCCTCTGCATGTCCTAGTTCCCATCAGTTGGCCAGGGCAGACCGTACGCCCGTTAAAAACAGACAACGAGAGCACGTGTTGCTCCAGCCTGTCCTTACCCAAGCCTCTGATTCATGGCCACAAGAAAAAAAAAAACTGGGGCAGGAGCTGCAGGAGCCCCGCGGCGTGCTCCTGGGGTGGAGGTGGCTGAGTGATGGTCCCTGCACTGACACCGCAGAGGAGCTGGCGATGGCCCTGGCCAGGCAGCATGCGGGGTCAAGGGCTGGCACACTGCGAAGGCAAACACAGAAGACACTGCATAGGCTGTGAAGGCAAAAACATGTCCAAAGTTAGCTTCTTTTCCTTTGTCCGCTCGAAATCGTTCATAGAATTCTTTCACGAGTCTCCTTTGACTCATAGCTTGGAAAAAGATATTTAAAGTATCAGGACTCAAAGATTAGTATGTGTTCATGCAATTCAACATTTTGTCCTATCCCTTTCTGTAAGGGGGCTCACCGTGGGTTTAAAGTGCTTGAAACTGCTCTTTACCAGCTGTCTGTCCCGGTGAAGGGGCTCCTGTCTTCAAAGTAACACCACTTCCATGTACTGGTAGCTATACCAGTAACCAGTGGATGGGTTTGCTGTCTAAGCCATGTATAAATACTTAACAAAACCATAATTCCTCCATTCAGGCTACATTTCATTCTGAAATACAGCTCCATGGCCTGGTCTGCAGACAAGGAATTAGTCTTTGAGGAAACTGGCCTGGAAGCTACCTCCTCCTCCATGTATTTATGAACCACAGGAAACATTTGAATGAATAATGTTGCTAAATCCTAGACAAAAGTTACTAAAGGCCCCTGGTTTTAATCAAGGCATCATTGTTCACTGTTCATAGACAAGAGGGAAAACACAAAGCTCATCATTCCTTTCACAAGTGGAGGCTGGCAGAGGTTTTTCAGTAATACAGAAAGCACATACACCAGCCTACATTTTGGGGGCATTGGCCCCCAAACTAGTGGTACTTTTCCCAAAAGTACGACATGCCATGTTAAACCATGACCGCTTCTGTGCTCCGATATAAACCTTATGCAACCTGTTATGGCCTAACAGAAGAGTAAGTCGAAGAGTAATTTTTATATGGCGGAGATTAGCAGAGAACATTTCACTGAATTTATCTCAAGATATAATTTGCTAACACCTTTTTCTTCCTTGCTCAAAACATTCTCTGGCAGTTATTTTTAGTAATGACATATATGTTTCCTAGTAAGGCACTTTGCATTTAATAATAATAAGAAATAACATTATCTACTTTTTACGATTGAAGATTAAGGAGTCTATTCTAATAGCTTCAGTTGTCAACACAAGGTCCTCTGGTACTATGTTTCTTAGCTTCCCTGTTGTAAAAGAACATGTCTATGTAGATATTATTAATTTATCATTGCACAAAACAAAGTTTATGAACACTTAATATTTAATGTGCTGTGAATTTAATAATAAAAAATTAAGACTCTACCTTACATCATTTTTTAACTACCTGATTTTTATTCTTCTCATTAGCTCTTTATGGTTCTATTCTGAGATTTTAAACCCTTGGCTTGGGTTTAAAAGCATTTAGTTGTGTATACTGAAATGTAAATACTTAATCTCTAGCTCAGCTGAATACAAGGACAACACCATGATGGTATTAAGCACCATGACATTTCTGCCATATGTGGAACACAGGGGTTTAAATATAAAGCTGCACTGAAGTCAGTTGAGCCGCCCCAAGTTACATGACCTGAAGACCTGGGTCCTCTCATTGAGTAACTACAAGATACAGGTCTGCTTGCTGTTCTCTCAAAAAGCTCTGGTGCTTTTAGCATTGATACTTTGCCTGGCAAGTGTGTAGGCACCCGTTACAGCTTCTCCAAGGGCCTACACTACTTCTGCCTGTCTGAGTAGTTTCTTGCGTAAGCATGATGAAAAAGAATAGTTTTCTACCACAAAAGATTAACAGATCTTAATTTCTTATTCTGGCTTCAGCTTTCCCCAGCACAACCTGACAGATCTTCTCATTATCTGGAATCGCTCTCTGGGTGCTTAGAATAAATAAAACAGGTTGAGGTCTTAAACCGGGGAAAGTGTCTTTTGATGTCAGTGGCATCACATGGCCCAGCCCCAGCTGAGAATTTGGCTCTGTTATGTCTCAACACACTTATGCTTATGGTATATGATTTTGTTCCTACAGCACGATTCATTCTAGATTTCAAGTACAGAACATGATTCATACTCATTTCTTTCTTTACATTTGTATTATCTAGCCTAGCTGTTGAGGGTTTAGTCAGAAGAATAATTAATGTTTGGTTGATAACTTGAATCCCAACAGCTCATCCCAGACAATGTTTCTTGACAGCAAATCCTGCACCACAGAGATTAAGGGACAAATTTGCAAATGTCAGAAGGCAAGGACGGCATGCAGAGATGCAGCCATGTTCGCCAGCGCACTCCCTCTGCTCTGCCCTGTGCTGCTGCGCGGCGGCCACAAAACTCACATTGCACCATCGCTGAGAAGCTGCCCCAGTTTGACGTGATGGTGTACGGTGATCACGTATTTCGGAATGCAGATCACCAGACACACATTTAACTGGACAGTTGTACATGCAATTATCTGACTTGCACACCCAACACGTGCGTGCCTCTTGGGGTCTGCACATCCTGCGATCCAAAGTGGCTGCAACAAAAACAGAGAGGAGAAGCCTTCATTTTGTTAAAAATCTGGCACCGATTTCACTTTTTTCCTAAATGAGACAGAAGGCAAATGTTCTCCAACAAAAGATAAACAATGACAATCAGAGCTGGAATATTAATACGCCCGAGTATGGGAAACAAGGAGGATGAGCCAGAAAGGAAAGCAAACAATGGAGCTCACGCCTTGCGGGGCCATTTTCCCAAGTGCAGAGCCGTTGTCAGGGCTGCTCCCTCCAAGAGGAGCACGCACAGGGAGAGGCAAGAAGAAGTGGCACTGTCCATGAAAAGGAAATTAAAAAAAAACACCAGGAAAGGATTTGGAGTAGAGAAAACAGGTTGTTTTCTCTACTCCAAACAGGGAATGGAGGAAAAAAAAAAAGAAAACCAGAGACTGATGACAACTGCATGTCATGAGGCCATCTTCAGAAGGAAAGGCAGAAGGAAGACTCACCGTTGCTTAACTTTGTACCCTGGCCTGTGCACGCCAGCAGGTGAAGTCCAGCTCCCTCTTTGCTTCAGCTGCCTTTGCTGATGGGACAGTATCTCCCAGGCAGCTGCACTCCCTGTGGGGAGGAAGAGGAGGAGGAGACCTTTGTGAGCTTGACCTTACAGGAACCCCTGGGTTGGGATCTGTCCTCTTTTCTATTACATGAGGTAGAGGCTTTTGTGTCTAGAAATTGAGGAACTTAATACAGCATTTCCCAAGATGCTTTTTGTCTGAGGGTGGCTGCTGGAGGCCATCGGCACAGTACCTGCAGGTACTTTACCCAAGAGCAAACTAAGGATTTACATGTCTATATTGTATGAGATGAGGCTTCACAGAGGGCACTGGTACTCCCCTGAACTCCAAAAAAATGGCCATCATTTTACCGCTAGAGGAAGGTGAAGCAGTGCTGTTCTAAGGGAGAAATTTGGCCTCAAGGACCCCAACAGGTTGTTTCATAGTATTAAAACTGTGATCACTGGAGAAAATGTGGAAAAAGGCCAGCTCCTTACTAGGCACAGTGATTTCTAGCGATTGCACTGGAAATTCCAGGTGTGAACAGGTTCCAGACACTCCTCACACCAAATCCTGCAGGTACAATGGGAACATGGTGCAGGGAGTGGGCAGAGCAGGTATCCCCTTGCCCACCCACTCCCACCGGACCCAGGGGTACCTCACTCCTCCTGAGATTTAACAGCTATCAGAGGAAGATGATTTCAGGGAAAAAGCAAACACAATGGCAAGTGTGATGCTAAGAAGATGATTGTCACCACTTGATAAGTCGCAAATCATCCGCCACCTTATCACACTGTGGGTCCCCTCTTCCACTCCTCACCATTGCTGAGAAGCTCACCGTCAGACTCTCCAAGAAAGCGTCCTCACAGGTCAGAGCTGGTGTGAAAAGGGGTTTTCCTCTCACAGTCTGCATGCTGCAAAAGAAAATGACTCGGTTCCTCCCCTCTCTTCTCTGGGCAACAAGACAATCCCTCATGCAACTTGTCATTGACCTGGTTGTTACAGGTGACTTTCAGTGCAACGCCTAGGGGACAGAGCTGCAAAACAGCTTCCACCAAATATGAATGATGGTACCTTGGCTTTTTAAAGAAGAGTATAAATTACTTGAATAAATTAAAGTAACAGGGTCCTTTTTTTTTTTTTTCCCCCACTCCTGTAGTTCTTGAAGTCTATTTCCGTTGCAGTCAATGACTGTGCTGCCTGAAACAGAGTGACATTTGGCTCCAGAGCCTTCCCCACCCACCGAGGTTCAGGCTGTGCTTTATCCACCAGGCTGGTTGGCTCTGACTGTGGCTAACTATCCCTCAAACCCAGGCTTGTCTCGCTTGCAGATTTACTGCTTTATAGCCCTCTGCAGACAGGTTAGTATCTAATCCCCCTCCCAGGCAATAAATATTATATTACAGATACAAAAAACCCCACACAAAACTGTAATGTAAGGACTAAGAGACTAAGGACTGAACGTCAAGTGTCCTAAGAAAGTGGCTGTTCGTTGAAGCTCTCATGATTAAAGTACTGCCATATGAAATTTTGGAATACCTGTGTGTAACAGTTTCCTGCAAGGGTCTATTTAAACTCAAGCTGGATGCTTTAATAGCAAGGCTAGTGAAAGCCGCTTTGTAATTTGCAGAGGGTTTGTGTAATGCATGTACATATTTAGTGAGAGGTAGTGAACCCTCCTTCACCTCCCATCCAATGAAGCATTAGCACCACCAGTTGGTCATCAAGCCTGAATAACACCCAGTCCCAACTGCAAAAATAATGCAAGAGCTCTGGTCAGGTTCTCAAGAGCAACGTGTTGTGTCATCCAGAGGTATTGTTTGGTTGGCCTGAAGCTGAGGGAAGTCATGTTGGAATTGTGTGTGTGCTTTTTTCTGGGTTTGTTGATTGTACCTGAGATCTGTTCCAGCTTGAAATTTAAACCACGCTAATTATGGAATCAGCAAACTGTAACGAGGAGCTCAGGTAAATCCCAGATCTCTCAGCACAGTCACGTTTTTCAGTTCACTGGTGAAAGACTGAAAGGGATCCAGAGAAAACACTGTTAGTGTTTTGGGCTTCTTGAGCATCCTGAACCAAAGATATACCAATCTGCAGAGGGAAGTGGGGCAGACTTAGGGGCTGATTTTCAGTTCTTAGGTCAGTAAATTGGCTTGCAGAGCTGTTTCTCCATGGCACGTGGCTAGACTGCCACAGGCATGCATGAAGTCTTGATTTGTACACCTGTATGCAGTGATGCTCATGCTTTCAAAGCCAGGTGTGTGCCCCTGGTAACTAGAAGGGATCTATCTGCTCTTCTTTGCTATTACAGTTTGCATAAACCGCAAATGTTTTTCCTTTTCCTGGTTCTCTGTCTCCCTCTTCCCCCCCGTGTTTGCTTATGAAGAGGTGTACAGGCATTTCACAGCACCCACAGAGATTTCTAGTTTCATTCTTGCACTAAGGCCCCTGACATTGGCCAGAGATTTAGCAGGAACAAAAACTACCTACCTTTGTACCTGCTTTACAGGTATTTTCTATCGTGAGAGTGATTTAAGAAAGTCTCAGTGTAAAAGGAAATCAAGATCACCATGTTTGGACTGTTTCAACCACCACTTCATGACTGGCTGAGATGGAGAAAGGGTTATAACCAAGACCACACTCTGCCAGGAATAACACCTCCTGATAGAGGAAACAGTTTGTCCGCTAAATGCATACAAAGGAGGTAAATTATATAATCTGCTCCCTTACACTAACGTTAACCATTACAAATAATAAAATTATTATAGACTGCCTCCAAATTCTAACATTAATATCTGGCCCATGGTACCGGTTTGATGGGTACATGTTGGTGCCTTGCTGCGTCTCATCTGACTCTGTTCAGATCACATCCTTGCTGTCCTCCCTGCTTGGTATGGCATCTGATGGTGGCATCTGAGGCTGTAAAAGCAAATTCAGCATGGCAGGATTGTCATTCTCAGAACCAGCATGTCCAATAAAATGCAATGCTCTAGGCATTTTGAGTTTGTTAGTATTTTTTAATTAATCGTGCTTATAGGTGGGCGCAAGAGTCTCGGCAATGACTCTGGCTCCCCACGCTACGCCCTGTACAAGCACAGAGCAAAGGGCAGACCTCGCCGAACAGTTTCACACTCCAGGCCCTGCTATCACAAGTCACCAGTGGGGTGGCATTGCGGCACTGACGCCAAGGCCAGGACTTCGCCATCAATCATGAAGCCTGAGGGACCAAGATCTTGATAGGCAAGACAGATGAGAGAAGGAAAAAAGGACTTGGAACTCATTTTTTCCCACTGGAAAAGTCCTGATATTCTTTGTGGCACTCTTGCCGCAGGCTTTATGAAACACTTTCCCTGTTTATGCTTGATACACTTGTCCAAATAAACATAATGAAAATATTTTTGTTTCCTCTTTACTTTCATGTTCCCCTCTTCCTTAGCCAAAATGAGCTTCTGTTTGAGGATGTTCCCACAAAAACATATAGAATCATAGAATCATGGGGTTGGGAAGGGACCTCTGGAAATCATCTAATCCAACCCCCTGCCAAATCAGGGTCTACTAGAGCAGGCTGAACAGGCACGTGTCCAAGCGGGTTTTGAATGTCTCCAGAGACAGAGACTCCACCACCTCCCTGGGCAGCCTGTGCCAGGGCTCTGCCATCCTCAAGGTAAAGAAGTTTCTCCTCATGTTCAGGTGGAACTTCCTATACTCCACTTACTATACGTTACCTCTTGTCCTGTGACTGGACACCACTGAAAAGAGCCTGGCCCCATCCTCCTGACACCCACCCTTTATATGTAATAGTTGAATAGAAATCATCTATGATGTTTTCACTAACTGAGACACTGTCAGGTGCTAAAAATGTAGACCAAAATATCACAGTTGTCAGTATGACTTTGTGCCTGATGCTGGCACGTGATGCTCACAGAGCAAGGAGCTTGACTCATGCGAGTAACACCAGAACTCCTCACCCAAGCAAGCATTTGCAGGGGGAAAGGTTTCGAAAGATTATTTTTTTTTCTTTCAGGAGCTCATTAAGATTGAAAAATTATGCAGCCCATTGCTTAGTTGTTTCTCATAGGCTTTACAGTGCTCAGAGAGCATATTATTTTTGTACCCTGGTTCTCAGCTGCACAGGCTCTCTCTGAAGAGGCTGGGCAATCTTCAGTGCCACGCAGCACTCAGAAGCGGTGCTTAGACTGTAAATATTATATGCTGCTGTAAGAACATTTGAATGGTAATACTCAAGCAATTACTTTCCTTTCAAGATCATTAAACACAAATCTGACTTGTATTTTAATAGGACTGCCAATGTATTTAATGGGGGGCAGTAAAGGGTAGTTTTTTTCTAATGGATGAATGTTTATATTATTATCCACTCTCAGAGACCACATTAGGAGGAGACTGTATAACGCTCATGTGCTTTGCCTCAGTCCTTTTCACACAGTATTCTATTTTTTCTGCCCTGCATCTTACAGTAGAATGGAAAAACTGCATCTGCAATAAATCCCACCGCCATATTCTGATTAGGAGGCAAAAAAGACCAAATACAGTCGTGCTGAAAAGAATTTACAATTCACATGTTCCTCACATCTGTTAAAATTTTAGAGAAATCTTGCCAATGCTTGGTAAGTTGACGGGTTTGGATAGTGACACCTCCTATGCAGCCACGGGACAGGCACTGTAGGATCGAGAGCAACACCAGCTTCTCCACGCCACCGTGCAAACACACCTGGAGACTGCTTGGAAGTATCCCTTAGCAGGGTCAGTAGGTGTTTCTGCCTCTACGTCCATTCCCATCCGTGCTCAGGTTGCCAAGAGCGGTTGCCAGTGTGAGCCTTGTGGCAGGTGGCTGGATCTGCACTGGAGTTAGCAACTGCTTTGCCATAGCACCGACCCCCCCCCCACTGCCACTCCTGCCTCCGTCATGGGGACCCACCAGCTGGAAAGCAAAACGCTGCCTAGTCTTTTATCAACTTGATGAGCAATTTGGACAAACTTGTTCCTGACTACATGGTTTATATTAGTAAAGCGTCTGCCTCATCTTGTCATTGTGAATTTAAGTCACAATTTTATTCATTTTACTGGGGTGGGAAGGAAATCAAAGCCAATTTGGGATAGTCCTCAACAGACTCTGCATTTTGGGAGCCCAGGAAAGAGCAAATAATTCAGTCTGTTTCTACTTTCCATGCACTCCTGGAAAGCGAAGGCTGGACATGACTATGCTACATGACCGGTTAGCAGTTTGTAGCCTCTGGACAGTAAGAAAATTTTGACTATTTTTTTTCCTTCACACTTGTGCTCATACCATAAACACACACCCTCCCCTGTTAATTCCAGTGGAGGTTCTGCATACACTGCAGAGTGAATGCAGCCCTATAGATTGTATGATGTTATTGCCTGTGCCCAAAATCCAGGGCTGAGAAACACATTTCTCTAAGGTCAGTGCTTCCATATCGGTCTGAATTTGTTCATGGACGTTTGTTGTTCAAAACGGCACCCAGCTCAATAGCTGAGAATACCTGTATCCTCCTGTATCCTCACTAAAATGCTTCAGGTATGAACCACCTGTATCCTCACTAAAATGCTTCAGGTGCAAACCTTGATGTCTCCCTGTTAGACAGCCGTGGGCTGTAGTAACCACAAGACTATCAAGTAGAATCTGGTAGATGTTTATAGGTCTGTCTTGTAAACATTGCAATAAAAACCATCAGGAAGGTGGCTCTGAATCCAGAGCTCATGGAAAGAAGCCCAGGAGTTAAAGAAGAAAGCAAGGTGGAAAGTTTTCTATTACTTCATGTCCTAGTGGACAACAGCAAAAGCCAATCAGGAATTGCTACAGGACCAGATTTACAACCAGGATGCATGGTGGTAATAATCGGAGTGGTAAGGATGAGACCCTCCAATCATGAGTGGTTTCTGCGAGTGGCAAGCAGAAATAATGAAGATGAGCACTTTCATCTCCCCCCTCACCCTGGGGGCAGAAAAATCATATTGCACCAAGAGCCTCCCACCCCACCATCTGCTTGGCATGGCTCTGCTCCTGCAGCACCTCCCTCAGACCTGCTCGCCAAGAGGCTCTCCAGGCCCAGGGGAGGGCTTTACTGGAAACCCCCACCCTTAGAGGAGAAACACAGCACAGAGGAGGCAGCAAAGGCACTACACAACTGCAAGGGCAACGTGTGGAGCACAATGTCTGATAGCTGGGATCCAAAGACAGAACATGCTCAGTGGTGAGCATGCTCCCAGCAATGTATGGCTCGCCCATTCCTAAGAGAGGTACTCCAAGCACTACAGCTGCCACGTTTGGGACTATTATTATAGAAAACTGTTGACTTTTTCTGGGTTAAGGATGGTTATCTGGAATTCATGGATAATTTAGTCCTTTTGCGTGCAGAAATAGTTTGATATGCTCTTTAAATAAGCGTATAAAGAGACTGATGTGTGCTGTTTGTGGGTTCAGATGTTCTGAAAAGTGACATTCCTGTATGGCAGAGAATAAGCCTTAAAAGGGGATATTATTTATAAAAGCACCACCACGCACAGGCAGTGTTTATTTACCATTTAAATGCCTCATTTCTGTTCTGGCTGTCTGTGCTATAATTTGCACAGGCACTTAAACTTGAGTATAAATAAATGCAAAGAAGTAGTGTTTATGCAGAGTTAAGATGAGGAAATCAAGCGCTAAAAGATGGAGGCCGCTCCTGCAACATCGGTTCAGCCATCTTACCCACCTTTCACTTCTGCTGAGGGCCCCTTCAGCGACAAGCGAGAAGCCATCCGCACATGTGTTTGAAGAGCTTGATCAGAATATCAGCGCTGAAGACGCGGCTGAGATTTAATGAGTGGGCGGGCAGCGTGAGCCGAGCACCGGGTGGCATCTCATCATTACTGAAATGCAAGGGATGTGATGAGACACCTCAGGTATCTTGCCAAGATCCTCGAGATGGGAAGTGTTTTCCTGCGGGCAAAGTGAGACACAGACTCTGCTCCAGGATGAGGGCAGCAAGCGCCAGGGAACAGCCCCGGGATGCCAGGGTGCGGTGGGGACATTGGTCACTGTCCCCAATGAATGTTGGAGAGGGGGGGTGACCAAACTGCAGCTCCTCCTTGAGCTCTGCCCCCCACACCACCAAATCTGTAAACAACCTCTTTGGTCCCGCACATTTGACTGTCTCTCTGCTGTGCTTATGGACATCTAAATGGGAGAATGAGGTTGTGCCACACATGCACAGCCTCATGGGGACGTGTTGCAGGGACACACTGCCTCCCGCGGGTGGGGGCATCGGGCAGGGGAGGCGTGGATGCGTCCGGGGTGGCAGGGCACCTTGCAGTTCGACTGCTCAACTCAACAGATTGACACCAATTTTATGGTTGTGTTCGAGGAAAGAAAACACTGGTAGGGTTTGATTAAACTATTAGGAGTATAAATCTCTCATCTAGTCGGCTTTATTTGCCCAGGCAGAAGTGAGTCATTTTGGCAGAGGAAAGGAAGACACCTCTCGCCTATTGTGCCTATTAAAAGGGTAGAGAAGTCATGTCTTTTTTCATTACGTTACAGCAAACTCCTGCCTTGAGCTCCTGAGGGAACCAGCAGTAGGAAGAGAGATGGGCATAAGGAAAGGTTATGCTACTTACCGCGTCAGCTCTATCGTAGTCCATAGGGAAGGTGCCCTTGCTGAGTTGTCCTCTTCCATAACACTGGCCGTGGTGACTTTTACAGCACAGCTGTACCATCTCCTGCCTTTGACAGATCACGAGGGGTGCACGGCCCCCCAGCAGGTCCCTGTGAAGCCTCTCTGCACTGCGCGAGCACACACGGGGCAGGAGGAGCAAGCCGGGGAATGGAGGTGCACCAGAATCTGGAACGACCGTTTCAGAGTTGCAATCTCAGGAGATGTTTCTATACTTGGGACAAGCCCTGCTTGGAAAGTCAAATCTTCCTTTGCTTCTGCTTTGATTGCATCAAAAAAGGACAGCCTGTGACCAGTAAAATGTTCAACTGCACTGCAGGTAAAAGAGAGGAGATGCTGTTTGTGACCTGTTTTGGCATCAGGTGTGGATCAGGCAGTGTCAGTGCCATACTGCTGTTTGTGACCCTAACTTGTTTGAGGAGTCATCCTTACCTTTCTTAGACCGGTGTTTCCCACAGATGTCAGTACAGCATTATCCAACATACGTGTTGCTACTGCAAAAACATTTTCTTATGCCCTGCCTTCACTGTAGGGAAATCTAACAACTGGGACGTGTTTGGTTTGTGGCTACAAGAACACACCTCTTCCTACGTCAGGTGAAGGGGCATGAAGCAGCACACAGGCAGCCTGCAGGATTTAGGGGAGTTAGGAGGGCAGCAGGCACGGCCATGCCCAGCTCACTGGCATTGCACAGGGAACTGTGCATGGAGCCATGTCCTCCACAGCGTCCTCCACACGCTGGACAACAAGGGTGCAAAGCACTCGAGTGCTCTCATGGCCCTAGTCCTGACCATGCTGATTAGGGGACTGGGACACCTCTCTTATGAAGACAGGCTGAAGGATTTGGGTCTATTTAGTCTGGAAAAGAGATGACTGAGGGGGGACCTTATCAATGCTTATAAATACTGACAGGGTGGGTGTCGGGAGGATGGGGCCAGGCTCTTTTCAGTGGTGCCCAGTGACAGGACAAGAGGTAATGGGCACAAACTTGAGCACAGGAAGTTCCACCTGAACATGAGGAGGAACTTCTTTCCCTTGAGGGTGGCAGAGCACTGGCCCAGGCTGCCCAGGGAGGTGGTGGAGTCTCCGTCTCTGGAGACATTCCAAACCCACCTGGATGGGTTCCTGTGCAACCTGCTCTGGGTGACCCTGCTCTGGCAGGGGGTTGGACTAGATGATCTCCAGAGGGCCCTTCCAGCCCCTACCATTCTGTGATTCTGTGATTCATTCTGTGATTCTGTGTAATGTGAAAACCGAATGTGTTGGGCCCTGGCCAGTACCAACGAGCTGTCATGTTTGCAAGGCATTTGAGGGGCAAAGACAAGTTGTCCTTAATGATCAACAGGGAATATCAGGTTGTTGTTCCTCTCATGCTCCCCTAACAACTCTCCAGCTTTGCCCACAGCAGCCCATTTGTTCTCAGTCATATTCTGATTTAGTTACAGTTGTCTCTGGGAACAGCCCCCGTAATTACTGACAGCAATGGTACGTAGCCTATTGACTTCAGTAGGAGGGGAATGTCACCCCTTCTACACGCATGTGTGTATATGAGTGTCTTTTGAAAAGCACTAAGCATACATTAATACTAATAACTAATTCCTTTGCATCTCCCTGATAGGCAGCAGGCAGAGTGTGAACCGCTCTATGTATCAATTAAGTGAAAAACAAATAATAGGGAGAAAGTAATATCTTTAACAGTGTATTCACTGGCACATACATATTTATTAGATATCAAATATAATACCGTTCATATCATTGTTTATGTGCATCGTGAAGATCTAATATCATTTATGGTATCATGGTTTAAATGATGAAAGTCAGATTGCTGAAAGCAGTAGCATTGCCACATTCCTCAAAGCAGGCTTGCTAATAAAGCTCTGCTTTTAATTTTTTATTTCTTTCATATACTCCTTCCATTACTGGTGTGCATCCTGCATGGGACACCAGGTGTTTCCAACCTAATGGAATAAAAGTCATTTCTAGACTTTTTTCAGTCTGCAAGTTGTAATGCAACTTTATCGTAGTCATCCCAGCTTTCAAGACCAACCAAAGGGAGGCAGAGGGAGCAGGGCTCATTTAAGGAAGATGCAATGTGTGAGTGAGGGATTCAAGAAACAGCAAAAGCACATGTGATTTGCTGGACGTATGAGTAGAAAGGGGACTGTCTCCTGAAACATGGTTAAATATGTAAACTCTGTCTAAGGAAAATGTTTATTTACCTAGATTGACAGTGATCAGGGTAAAAAGCACTCAAGATAAGTGGCTCTTTAGCCAACTTTAATTTGTTGATGGATGGATTGATGGGAGGATGGTCAAAGAAATGACAACATAACTCTCTGTAATGGAGATATCCTGTCTGCTGGAGTTTGCAATAGCATTTGGTCTAATTATTCCTGATCCATCTATGAGCAAACTTTGCTCCCAGTGAGACAAGTTGTCACTCCTTTTCCTTAAATAAAAAGATGAGGAGATAAAATCAAGAACAATTAGAGCAAAGGATGATGACATCTTCTGCAGTCAAAAATACATAAAAAATCATGCATATTTCTTAAAGATGCTTTACTATATTAATTGAAATAGTTGTGCATTGTATTATGCATTTTGTATGGGAACAGATGGCCCATTTCACAAATTAAGCTTTGTCTTTTTACATTGCTTCAACAAAATAATGGTCAATGAACACTGCTATTGTAAATGATCCCAAGTTCAAACCTTGTAGCATCAGAATAGGCTGCGCTTTTCTGCTCGACATTATCGGGAAAGCAAGGAAATCAATCATAGAAGCATAGAGCCACAGAATCGTAGAATAGTTGGGGTTGGAAGGGACCTTTAAAGGTCATCTAGTCCAGCACCTGCAATAAGCAGGGACATCTTCAACTAGATCGGGTTGCTCAGAGCCTCATCCAACCTGACCTTGAATGTTTCCAGGAATGGGGCATCTACTATGTCTCTGGGCAAACTGTTCCAGTATTTCATCACCTTCATCATAAAAAAATGTCTTCCTTACATCTAGTTTGAATCTACCCTTTTAGTTTAAAACCATTACCCCAAGTCCTATTAAGAAGTCTGTTCCCATCTTTCTTATAAGTCCCCGTTAACTATTGAAAGTCTGCAATAAGGTCTCCCTGGAGACTTCTCCGCTCCAGGCTAAACAACCCCAAATCTCTCAGCCTGTCCTCGTAGCAGAGGTGTTCCATTCTCCTTGTCGCTTTTGTGGCCCTCCACTGGACCTGCATCAACAGGTCAGAATCACAGAATGGTTTGGGTTGGAAAGGACCTTAAAGATCATCCAACACCAATCCCCCTGCCCTGGGCAGGGAGGTCCATGTCCTTCCTGTGCTGGAGACTCCAGAGCTGGATGTAGTACTCCAGGTGGTGTCCCATCAGAGCAGAGTAGAGGGGCAGAACCCTCGACCTGCTGTCCATGCTTTTTAATGCAGTCCAGGATATGGTTGGCTTTCTGGGGCTGTGAGTGCACACTGCTGGCTCATGTCCAGCTTCTCATCCACCAGGACCCCCAAGTCCTTCTCAGCAGGGCTGCTCTCAATCCCTTCACCCCCCAGCCTGTGTTGATACTGGGGGTTGCCCTGACCCAGGTGCAGGACCTTGCACTTGACTTTGTTGAACCTCATGAGGTTCACATGGGCCTACTTCTAGAGCTTGTCCAGGTCCCTCTGGATGGAATCCCATCCCTCAGGTGTGTCAACTGCACCACGCAGCTTGGTGTCATCTGCAAATTTGCTGAGGGTGTACTCAATCTCACCTTCTATGTAATTGATGAAGATATTAAGCAGTACTGGTCCCACTACGGACCTCTAAGGGACACTACTCGTCACTGATCTCCAGCTGGACACTGAGCTGTTGACCACTGCTCTCTGGATACGACCATGCAGCTAATTCCTTATCCACCAAATAGTCCACTCATCAAATCAATCTCTCTCCGATTTAGAGAGAAGGATGTTATGGGGGACCATGCCTAAGGCCTTACAGAAGTCCAGATCAGTGACATCTGTAGCTCTTCCCTTGTCCACTGAAGTAGTCACTCCATCATAGAAGGCCACTACGTTGGTCAGGCAGGACTTGCCCTTGGTGAAGCCATGCTGGCTGTCTTGAATCACCTCCCTGTCCTCCATGCGCCTTAACGTAGCGTCTAGGAGGATCTATTCCATGATCCTCCCAGGCACAGAGGTGAGGCTGACAGGTATCTTTTACTAGAACAAGTTGCTCAAAGTCCCTGGAGCATGGGAAGGTGCCATGTCCTCTGCACAAAGCCACGAGGGAGAGGGGAGGAGACGGCCTGGCATCCTTTGGGCCACTGTGTCAGTGCCATGAAAGGAGTCTGTTGGAGGCAACTGAGGGAGATCCCTGGGGCCTGGAGATGGTGGGGTTCCTTTTCAGTCTGAGGTTCACCCTTCCTCTATTTCTAGTTTTAAGGACAAACTTTCTCACTACTTTTTCCTAATCACTGGGAATATTTTTAGTGTTCTTCTCTAACACAAAGTATGGTCCCATTCCTGCATTCATCTGGGAGTTTCACCAAGACATTTCACCACGGCTATGGCAGAGGCAAAGAACAACTCGAAACACTTCAGTCTTGCTCACTCTCTTCCTGGAACACAAAATAGCTTAGGCTATTGGTCCTGCAGCATGGAATAAGCTGGGAAATGGACTGTGGGTCAGGGCAGCATACGAATTTTGTGGACTGTAGTGACAACAGTTTCTTGGGCTTACAGCAGCAATGACACAGTTGAGAAAGAGTTGCGTGTGTGAATGTGGCCTCTTCTGCTGACCAGTCAGAGATGATTGCTTGCAGAGCATCCCAAGGAACCATGGAAATATTATTACTGCACTTACCGCAGAAGCAAAAGCTGCCAATCAGCAGTACAAACTGATGTCTCAAATTTTCTGGTCTGGCTCCAGGACTAGCAATAAAAGAGCAAATACCAGTAGCTGCTTCCCTAGCCAGAGGGACGGCTGCCCCCAGCACGGCTAAGAGCAGCCACAAGGTTGCTTTAAGGCAACGCAGCCAATGTTAATGCTTGTTTTCCAGGGGTGGATAGCCTGCAGTTTCTGAAGAATCAGTTCTCTTTTAGCTCAGATTTCCTAAATTTGGGCTAACCTATATCAGTGTCACTACTGGAAATTGCATCTACAGTGCAGCTTATTTTATGTGGTCTGGCACAAGGACGGGTGGCATGAAGGAGGGCTGCCGTTGAGAGCAACTGCATGTGAAACGGGTGCTGGTGTCAGCTCACGTCTTCATAGAAACCATCACCCCAAACAACCTGAGCGTGAGCTCTGCATGGGCCTCTCAGAGGAAAATTCATCATGGTGTGGGGGGGGTGGGAACTGAATTACTCTGGCAGCAAATTCACTTAGCCTGGACCCACTGAACATGCGGGCCTGCCCGCCAATGTTTGATGTGCTAAATGGGAGTCAGCCCATGCAATGACATCGGGGTGTTGCTATACAGCCAGGACCCTACCCACAGACGTTTGCCAACAGCGCAGGGGACACCGGCAGCACTTAGCCACCACGTGGAGACCTACCACGGATTGCAAACTCCTCTTGGATTCAGGATGAGGCCAGGACGGAGAACCAGTTACGTGCTGCGAGGGACAGGGGACCTCCAGGAGACCATGGCTCCATCACGTTGTCCCTGCTGGAGTGGCTGGCACACGGGGGATAACCAGGAGCCCTTCAACAGCTCTTCTCTTGAGCGCAGCACTGCAGGGTAACTGCGGGCACGACCCTATTCAACGCACTTCTGCACGGCTTGGATCAGCACCAACTACACGACAAGCACATATGCTGCTGCTGGAAATTTTATGTGGAAAAAAACTAGCCTAGATTGTAGTTTATAGTTCTTTTCAGCAGGGCTGCATGAAGCTAATGACACAGAAAGCCATTTGGGTTAAATTGTGAAACTGAAAGATGCAGCACCTGCTTTTATGCTTCACGTGTTACTAAAAATACTTCTTCCTTTCTAAAATGCAACACAGATGACAATACAAAAGAAAACTCTACAATGACATTGGTGACATTATTAAGGAGAGGGTTTCCATCAGTGACCCTGTGCACAGATAGATGAAAAAAAGATAGCAGAAACAGAAGATATCATTATGCCATTCCTTAAACCCTTGGTGCATCCATACCTGAGGTAATTCATTGCCCTCCTGGTCTCTCCATGTAAAAAAGGGGATAGTGATCTGTTTTAGACAAGAGAGACGAGAATCATCCGAAGTATGGAAGAGCTTCCATATGAGCAGAAGCTAAATACCATCTATTTGCCCTGAAAAAGAGACTCCTGAGGGGATAAACATGGCAAAAAGGAGTGGAGAAGGCGACTCAAGGCACAAAGTACTTCAACAGACAGATGAGAGAGCAAGGGCTCTAGAAACAAATAAAAGTGCCAAATTTAACTGAAATCTGACAATTCAGAGGAGGATGTGGAAGCCAGATGAGGGCCATGGTTCAAACAAGGGGCTACGCCGACTGCCTTGGGGACAGCAGCACCTTGGGACCCCACGGTGCAAAGGCCACCCAGCATGGTTGCAGGCGGCGATGCCACCCGTGCCAGGGCAGAGCCTGCGGTCAGCCATGTCCTTGCCCCCAGCCCATGTCAACGCAGGTGACGGGTACGGGGGGGCGTGTGGATGCCCACCTCACCAGGCACAGGGAACGTCAGGGCAGCTCTCCTCAGGAGCCACCACTGGGACCTCTAAGGAGCCTTCCTGTCGTGGGTGCAGCTCACGTGATTCCAATACCACATTTATTCTTAAACATTTCCCCCCTCCACTCTTCAAAATCAAAAAAAAAGCCCTGACTCAAGCGAATTTTTTACCAGTGAAAAGGGAGCATTGCCAGAGAGTATGAACCCCTGTAGAGATTTTACTTTTGCTATTGATTTTATGCGTGAGATGCTTAGCTACTCTGATAATATCTGACAGTATAAGAAGCTAGAGAGAGAACAGAAAGGTTAATACAGTAACAATGTCACCGGGATAACTGGTAAAATTTTTGGAAATTGTGGGTTTAAATCTGACTGAAATACCTCATTTTTTATCAAGCTGAGAAGTGTTTCGACAACAAAAATCATCCTCCCATTGAGGAGTTTTAATTTTTTTATTGTTATTTTTGCCAGAACGGTGTGCAAGGTAAAATGGGATGTATTAGAGAGCTATAAATGCTTCAGAAAAGGAAAAATGTGAATCTAAGTGGTGAACTGAGGCATTCATGGTGAAGGTACATACATTTCCTACCTTGCTAACAGATTTCTATGTAACTTATGTCACATTGGTATTACGGCAGTTTCTCCAGTGTTAAAAACCTTAATTGAAAACATACTTTTTGAATAAAGAGGTCTCTGAATAACAGCACTGCTCCTCTGGGACAACGCAGACCAGAAGGCATGGGGACAGGGGACAACGTGTCCTCAGCTCCTCTGGAGCCTCAGAGGACATGCAGCCAGACTTGCCCTTTCAACTAAAAGCTGCTCTACCAAGCAAGGCTGCTCTCTGAAGACATCCACCCACCCAAAACAAAACCTAGAGCCAAAGATTTTCTAGAAAACTGTTTTTTCAAAGGTAAATTGCTTTTAAAAATAAATAGAAGTTTACCTGAATGGCTGGCTGCAGTTTGGGTGCTCCCTGGGTTTGATTTCCCTCTGGGGGTAACAGTTTGGATTTTTTGGGGCTGAGGAGGGATTTGAATTCATGTCAGTCATGTGAAGGGCAAATTCTGTCATATCAAGGGTCTAAAGCATAAACTAATCCATTTTAAAAGTGCAGGTCTGGACAGTTGAGCTATGGAGGACAGCCAGAAGTTGGAGCATGATGCCACCCTTCGTGGATCCAGCTCAGAGGAGTAAGGTTTTAGGGCTTACCCTTCTGGGCAGCCTGCTCCTCCCCATGCATAGTCCAGAGAGCTTGGGACTCACACTGGGCTTCACACCAGTGGCCCAGCCTTGATAAAAAAGGGGGTGCCATGTCTGACCTGTGCTAGACTGCCTCTGCACCGAATCTGTCCCCAGATGTGCCTAGTTTGGGGCATTTGAATTGTATGTCCGAAATATTTATTTATTAAAAAAAAAAGAAATCAGTGCTTTCCATACAATTACTTGAGGATTGTGTGTCAAGAGACTAAAATACCTTTCATTTCAGTTCATTTAGTCCAGCAAGTCTCCCCACTGTAACTGTAACCCACTCCGCTGCCAGGGAATGTACTAGAGCTACCGCAGAGTAGAGAACCAAAAAATATACATTTGAAGTGACAGCATGAAAAAAGTGAATGGGGATGAAATATAATTAGCTGAGGCAAGGACAAGTAGGTAAGTCTCCACAGTCATAATTTATGTGGGATATTGTTATAGTTATTACCATGCAATTTAACAGGAATACACCAGAGCAATTTTCATATTTTAAAACATGCAGATGCACTCACATACATACGAGAAAAGTCTCAGAACTCAAATCATCCAAAATAATCAAGAAAGTTATTATCGTAAACAGCACAATTAACACAGGGATCACAAGGGATGAGTCTCCATTTCGGATAATCTTAAGAGAAAATGAAAGCATTATTAAAACTTTAGTGTAGAAATGGTAGCTACGTTTGCGTCTCTGCACATCACCAGCACTCTGTAGTCTCTATCAGTCCCTCCTCTACTGTCTCTTTTCCAGTTCCTGAGCCAACAAAATGTGTGGATTTGAGATCTCCCAAACCATCAGAGGATACACATGGTATTGAAAAATATTTGGACTGACCTTGCCAGTTTAAATTGATTTTTTTTTAACTGAAGAGAAACAGTCTTCAATTACTAAAAAGGAGGAGGAGGGGGAGATATGGACACTATGGGTACAAACTTCTGGGGATTTAAAGCTGCAAAAAAGAAAAAGGTGCTTTATGAAGGTCTGTGCTGCCATCCATAATTTACAAGCTTTTTTTCTAATGTTGCTGTCAATACAGTATTGCTCTCATCAGCTGTATAAATAATTTCTACCAGTAACATGAAACACAGTGCTACCATTTCAACAAAAGGAGACATTCATCATTTTAATTCACACTTAAATTGCTGAAGATTATCCACTGTCCATTAGATTTCAACAATATCCAAACCGAAATTGTTCTAATCATATGCTAAAATACAATAACCACCAACTCTGAGAATCATCTGAAAAAAAACCTGTCACTCCCACACTGATCAAGTTTCTATCTCCCTCAGAAGGTTTTTATTTTTTACTGTGTGCCCAGAGTGCTTTCAACTTATTATGTAGCCAGTGCTTGATTCCTCATAGTTTCCTACTTAAGGTAAACAGCTCGGTTATATACATGTTTCAGTCTAGTACATAAAGTTTAGAAAGATTTGGTCTTGTCTTGGGGCACGAGGATAGGCTGGAAAAGCCCCTGAGGTTTACTGTTGCCTTTAAAAATCTGTTCCTCAAGCTTAAAAATATTGTCCCAGATTTGGAGCACTTACTTAAGAAGGAGGGATGAAGTACTGCAGCTGTCAGTGTCATTTCTGGATCAAAAAATTGTTCTCTATCTATTGGCCATGTACTCAAATAACAACAAAATGAATCTTCAGATAATGCAATGAAGTGGGTTTTATCTTTTTCATTTTGAGCCTAGAGATGAGTTTGGACCTTCTCTGAGTTAGCCCAGCGAGCCCCTTTATGCCAAGTCTGCCTTCCCAGCAAATGACTCTCTGCAATTAAAGCAAGAGCCCCACAACACTCTTACAAATTAAGGTTTACGCATGCTTGTTTAGATCCATATTTTACATGCATCAGATAAAGAAAGACAATTATGTTATTCCAGTTTCTTTTTTTTCATTATTTTTTCTAATATTGTGCCAGTCCATGTCTGTAAAAATCTTCTTCCCTCTGTTTGCTGAATCATGCCTGGAATCCATATTAGAAGTCAAGTGTAAAAAAAAGGAGGGGAAGCTGTGCTACAGGCAGCTGTTGTTGTCAATGCCCTTTCTTTCCCTGAAATAAAAGTCACACAAAAACTTAAAATCTTGCTAGGCCTCTGCTCCTTACTGTCAACATTACCTCCCTTCAGAGCTGTAAAAGGGCAAATCTTTTCCTAGCAACAGCATTAACCCCTTCACAAGGTTTTGAAAATAGGGTTTCTGCGTTTCCCATAGCTGACAACACATTGTAGCCCCTACATGCCTGTGGTTTAGTGTGTTGTAGTCTCTCTTCAGCATTCGGAACTATTGCACTGCAACTCCAAAAAGAGCAGAGAAACAGTAAGGCTTGATGCCGCCAGAGCATTTGTTCTGCTCTAATCCAAGCACCCAAAAACAGAGCAAGGGAAGAGCTATTGACAGCACTTCAGAGGCAAATGTTACAAATACACAGCTATGGCAGAAAGTTTTATAATCCAGTATTAATTTGAATATGTGGGAATATTCTGATACAATCTCAAGTCAATAATTAGGCTGCTAATTGACAAGACACTTACTCTTGTCTTCGTAAGAGTCATGATCATACTCCTTAATCATGGCACAATCCTCCTTGAATAGGAAGCAAGACAGATAAGCACAGCCTCATAAGAACAATCTACAGATCATTTCATATATATAAAAGTAGATACAGAGATAGATATATTTTGCAGCAGCACCTAAAATGTTTTATGTATGCATTTTTCAGCTTCTGGCCAAATCAAACTTTATTCCTTTTTCACAGACCACCAACTCAATAATCTTATTTCCCATCATCAGTGTGAGACACCAACACATTTATCTGCATCTTCTAAGAGACTCTCAGCCAGGGAGCTGAAGCCAAGGTCTAGTGGCACTACTTCTCTCTCTTATTAACAATGCACAAAGCATATTTTCAGATAATTGGGTTTCAGGAGCCACATGCTCCTGTCTCTGGTTGAACTGAACTAACTCTATCACACTCGCCGATGAAGAACTACGGCCATATATCGCCTGCCAAAGGCCTGACCAGGCGCTCGTCAGTGCTGGCAAGCAATGAAGCTGATTCCTAACCACAGCCCTTCGGAGGCTTTTTTTAACATTGTAGTAGTTTCCAAACTGTGGTTGACTCATCCCTCGTCATCTTTGAGGTTCTAATAAATTGCCCTCACACGCTTTAGGAAAATACTAAACAACAACATCTATGAACCTGTCAGTTTTGTATGGCTTGGACTTTGATTGAAACCCCTTGTGCCTCTGCCCTGTCACCTTCTGTCCCAGGCTCTATATGAGGATGGGGAGCTTGCATGACATATCAACAGCTGACATTGGTTCAGTGGTCTAAAGTGCTTGGGAGTCACGAGGTTACTGAGTTATGCATCCTTAACGATGTTAAGAGTGGCCTCTTGAAATCCTGTCTCTCTACACAAAAAACATGGACCATAACAACTGGACCATAAACTGGTTGAGGCTCAGCTCCAAATCTGAACTTTGTGATGGGTCCCTCATTACAGAGACAACACATAACATTGTTATGTTACACTGGAGAAAAAAAAAAAAGGAATTCAGATTATAAAAGTCAAACAATGCTTTATTTTTTTGTGTAAGTGCAAAAATGTGGTATCCGTGCATTCAAATGACAGGCAATTCCAAAAGGGAGTGGATGCAATTTAGAACACATAACTCTAGACCAGCTGGTAATCTGAGTGTTTTATCATAATGCTACTAATATTTAGTGAGCTACTAACACGCCCGGAATCTGTTGACATTTCTCATTCAAGACAAGGGTGAAACCTAAAGATGCTTATGGCAATGCTGAAATGAAATGAGGAATAGAAATCCTTTTTTTTCAATATTACCTACCAATTAAGAGCTAGGCATTTTAGTGAAACTGTTCACAAGAGTTCTTCATTCAGAAATCATCAAAGTAAGTCTCCAGACGGCTGACCACAGTATGTCTCTAGAAGTGTTCTTTTTTTTTTTTTTTTTCCAAAAGGAACCAAGAAGCAAAATCTTATAATTTGCCCCTCAACCTATGATCTTGCCAGCAGATGATGTAGATTTGGAAAGGGAAAACTGGACAAGCAGTTGAAAGAGATCTACTGAGGGCACTTAAACAAAAAAATTGCATTAGACTCAGGCAAGCTCTTGAATCAAAACCAGTCTGAGACTAGGAGAGTAATATCATAAGGAAATATCATAGATGTATGCCTTGTTCTTACTCTACCCTAGGCACTTTCTATGGCCACTGCTGGAGACAGGATGCTGGGATATGCTTTCCTCTGAGCCCTTATGGTTATTCTTGTGTTCCAGCAAAGTCACAGTAAAAGTCTTATTGGCAGGAAAGCCATGTTGGCTTCATGATGGCTTCATGTTGGCATGAAGCATGTGCTTAGCTGTCCATCTATTTTTTTGGATATATTCTAGTCTTTAGTGCTTCAGTTACCTCTCAAATCTATACCTACAAAGTAATTAATTCCTAGCAATAAATAAATGGTAATTCTGCTGAATTTTAAATGGATTATATCTCAGGTGCTTCAGATAACATCGAAGTGAGATGACTTCCCTTATATGTCTATGATACATCTGAAAAAGTGGTGACACATCCAGGGCAATTTCTCTGTCTTGCAGTTCTTTCCACATATACATCATCATCCCTTATTTTTTTATTACTTATTATATTTTTGTGTATTGCCTTTACTTAGCACTACTGTGAAGTTATATAAGGTGATTAATGCTCTCTGACTATGTAATGACTTCATTTGATTTGTGAAAAAATAATTAGAGAAGAAAGAAACCGCCCTTAGAAAAAACCGTGAGACCAGATGGAAAGGTATGTCCTGGGCGTGGGAATGGTTACACAGGAGTTTTGGGGAAACAATCATTTGGTGATATTGCACTCTTCCTCTGCTTGCTCAATGATGACCTCAGTGACCAGTGTCTCTTAATTATCAGAAAAGTTTAGGAGGGAAATTCATTAGGGAACTTTGCCCTTCTTGGACAATAGATTCAGATGAGTTAAGCTTCTCCAAAGCTTTTGACCGGTCAGGGAAGTCCTTCCCCATAACTTTAGTATTTATCAGAGGGTTTGGTTCAGTTTCAGAGGACAAATCATCAGGCTGGCATCTCCACACCCAGGTGGGAGTGAATACAGACCAACCTCTGCCAAAATAATAACAATAATAAACAGAGATGTGTTGACTGGTGCTTGTGCTCAGCCACTTCCTCCACTACTGAAGCAGGAAACAAAGGGGAGAGTTTCAGCAAAAAAAGTGCAATGAAATGCCATCTATTAGCACTTACTACTGTCACCTTGCGGTGGGGGTTTCATACTTCAGTGGTATAGATTTAGGACTATACACCTTGTTACAGACCTCAAAGTCCTTTTGCTCTTTTCCATAGGATTTTGAACAGCAGTAGTCAGCACGTGAGGCTGTGCAACTCTCACTGTCCAAAAACCTGTATAGGGAACTGAGCTTAAACATAAGGATTTACTTGACTCAAGATATTGTGCAAACCTGAAATAAGATTGACATTTCAGAGAAGTTCTAACTTAATCCACTTGAAAAGTTTTCCTCCTAAAAATATTTCCAAGAAATGTCCAGGCACACTAGAAATCTCAAAAAGGCACCTGTTCCTGCATGTTTTCCCACTCCCTTTCAAGGTCAAAAACTTGTGGCTTGATTTAAGTCAGGGGAGATCTCGGTGCTGATCACCAAAACTGCATTGGTGTATGTAACACTAAGCAATTTATCATATCTGGTAAGAATTAATGGACCATCCTCCTGTATGGATACAACAATTGTTTCCACCTATATTTTGATAAAAATCCTCTAAACCTCAGTATTAAACCAGGTCTGCCTACTTTCCTACCCCAAGATTTTTCTTCCTCTCTAGTTAAAACACCCTGGCTTTTCTGGGACACAGCTTTACATTTCATTTGGTCTCAGAATCCAGTGACCAGGATAGGGTGCAATACAAGTAATTTCCTCCATCTCCAATGTGATCTCAGAGGCTTTCAGCTGGAGATGTTTTAGAGCTGGAATCAGTTCTAAACAGTCCTGAAAAGTGTCAAGCTAGGTTTTCACATGTCATAAAATATTTATGTCTAACCTGGGAACTTGCGTAGCAACTGAAACAGGATTAAAAGAAAAAGACCTAGTCAGTATGGTGTGGCTAAACATATAAAGGTTGAATCTTAATTTTGCTACAAAATCATATTGGTTCCCCTTCCAAACTCCCACTTCCAAAAAATCCACAAAAAATGAAGAAGAGTTAGGAGCTATACATTGGGTCTAATTCCACTCTCCAAGAAAGCCAGGGTGTGCAGAAGTTTGATTCCTTTCAGTCTTAGATGCCCTTTCTAGTTCACAATCCAAATGACCTATACTGGCTCATTTAAATAGAAGTGATGAGAATTTTAAGTCTTGGGGAAAAAAAAATCTCAGCATTGTCAAGTCTGAGATTTCTCTAATCACCTTCCCAAAGGTTCTCTAGCTTCTCACAGTGCTAAAATACATACACACATATTTGTGACATCAAGAAAAATGTTGGATTTCGAGGCTTCTCATCATTTACTGGAAGAGAGAAGCAGTTTGTGATGCAAATCTAGTATTGATTAACTGTAATCTTAATATATTACTTATATTTCAAATGTCTACTTAATTAAGCAGCTAGTTGTGGTGGAGATATTAGGGAGATCATCTATTTATTTATTTTTTATGAAGAAAGCATGTGCTCAAATCTTATTTACTTCTGAAAAATGAATGGGACTGAGTAACCAGTGCCAGGGATGAGTAATCAGTGCCAGGTTAGCCATGCTTCACTGGCTCGCGAGGGCTGGGAAGCTCACTGACATAGAGGCTCATCAGCCCAGACTTACCCTCTGCCTGGCTCAGTGTCTGGTCACTGTGGATTCCCACTGTGCTGCTTTCCACCGCCTCAGATGGCCATGTCAGTCAAGTGGATATCAACTATTTCTGGCTTTTTGAGGTAGACGTCTCCTTGTTCATCTTATAAAGGCGTTTCTGTTATTCCTGTGACACAAGCCATAGTTCAGGCTGGCAAATACTATTCAGTTCCATCAGGTATACTGATGAGCTTTCACAATGATGGCTTAGGTAAATTTCTTAATTATATGTTTCTTCTTGATGGGGAATTTTTGGCCAAGAGCTCATGAGTGAGCAGCGCACTCCTTCCAGGAGAAAAGGAGGTCTGTTCATTGCCCATGTAGAAATTCAGATGTTAGAGGGGTGTTCGAATGAGGCCTGGCGATGCAGACACAATTAGCGGACGTTGCACCTGCCAGACCTGCAGCAGATATTAATGTTGCTTAGAAAAAAGGGTCACGAACAGAGATGTCAGACTCTGAGACTCCTAAGGAAATTATGCTGTCAGCAAAAGGCCAGGCAGACCCCCGAGACGGGAGAATGCGCCAGGAGGTTCCTTTTGCTGGGAATGCAGAGTTTTCCCTGTGGGGAGTGGGGGTTGGCAGCTGCACACCTGCCTCCTCTGCAGCTTCCCAAGTGCCGCCCCAGATGGGAGCGTGTGCTGGAGATGGCCCACGCTGCTCTGAGCAGTTTCCTGAGCCCTGTGGCTGCTGTCAGGGGAAGGAACAGTATGTGAAACATGGCATCGTTTCATTTCACTAAAAGGAAGCGGATAACACAATGGATAAAACAATGTTCACAGTCCCCATGTGTGGCTCAATACTGACGCTTAAAAGCATTGTTTGAATACAGTGGACCAGCAATAAGCACACAGAGAGGAGCTTTTAAATGCTTCTAAATTGCACTGCAACAGATTCCCTGCATTTCCGCAGTTTTCAGTCTCCATCACCATGACACATAAGTAATAGATGCAGTATCTTGCTCCACTTACCTTCTTGTTCTTGAAGCAGTTGGGCTGCTCTGCACTTTGCGTGTTCTCCTTTCACTTGGACACTGAAGGGCTTGCATTAAAAAGCAAAAAAGCTTTGTTAAAACTTCACCCGTGAATAGCTGCAAGACAGGACAGAAGCCCTGGAGCCACAAGCTTTGCCATGCCTGATGTCTCGAGACCTGTCCCCAGTAAATGCCCTCACACGCCCGTAGCTGCCATCTGCAGTGCTCGGTGAGAGCGAGGGACCTCAGAAGGGGATCTGGCCCTCCATCTCTCCTGCCTTCCCCTGCAGCCAGAGTGCTGCACAGCCTGCTGCATGGACGTGGCCCCTGGGGAATGGCGTTCCCTCTCCTGCCTGCCCCTCTCACGGCCAGCAGCCCTGCTTGGGCAGGCAATGCTTGTCTGGGTGCCGGTGACAGGAAACTTATCATTCAAATAAGAACATTCAGGCTTCTCATCTTATTCCATGAAGAGATCAGGAGCACTCTTACTTTAAAACATGATAAAAGGAGGTGATGGAGCTGTGACTGTTATTCAGTCACAAACCAATTAGAGAACTCACCAGAATGGGAGGATTTGGGATCCCCTTATCAGCCCAAGGACAGCTGTGTCTTTGAAGTCAAATCCTGAAAGAAACCACCCAAAATCAGACAAATCACCCCAGAAGTAAGACCAATGCCCAGGTCTCCTTCAGGACTCCAATGAGTGCCCTAAATTGTAAGTACCACTAATGCTTTCTTTTCTCTGGCCCAATAAGGTCTGAGTCATATTCTGGAAAGTGGAAAGTTAAAATCCACCATAAACATCACCTGACCTGCAATATGGAAACGAGTTAGAATAATTGATAAAATATGAAATGAAAAGTGAACTTTTTACTCCTGCTTCCACAGCCTCTTCTCCCACCTTGTTTCCTAGAAACATGAATTTGTATTCTCAGATTGAGAGTGGCTGCAGCCAGCCGCAGCGGGAGTTCACCCCGAGTGCTCACTGCAACACCTCAACTGCCCAAACTTCATCAGGCTTCTTGCAGCAGCATAAAACCCTCAACATTTGCTGCATCACTGAGAGAAAGAGAACGAATCTGCTGTACATTTTAAAGAACTTATTGCTCTCCTGTAGACCTAAAACAAGCAAAGAGAAAGCCTGGAAGTTTGTCCCGCAGTGAGACAGTGAGCGAGCTGTATATCGCTGGGGCTTCTTAATACAGTTACAAAATTAGGTGAAGGACACTGAAAGAGGGATATTCTGTCACCTAGTCACTTCTCCTTTTGTGAAGCCACACATAACACAAAGTTAATTAAAGCTTCTACTCTGCGAAAAAGGAATGTTCCATTTGGTAAATTTAGAAACAGCTGGTTAGTTTTATCCATTACTTTTGTGCTAACATCAGTTGAGCTCATTCAACTCTCTCTTTTTATGAAGCTGTCCTTCCTATGCTACCTGATAGCTACTAATTGCTGCAACTACATTTCTGAATTGCAAATTTTCTGCACTGATAAAAACTTTGATTGCCTGTCAGCTACACATAAGGAAAAGATCACCAGTGCTAAATGAGGTGTTCCACGCTTGGATAATAATGCCTAATGAATTATTCAAAAAAGAATGCTTGAATGAAGCAAACAATTTGAAGGGTTACTAGCAGCCGTAACAGTTCAACAGCCAAAAGAACAAAAGTATCATCCTGAAAATTACACTAATGATTAAAAAATGCGTATTAATTCTACATTTGGAGAAAAAAGAAATGCCAATCTGATTTTAAAGGTTAATCATTATTTTTTCACTAATGCTCTAATCTCAGGGAAAAACATCCTTTACCAATATTTTGGGACATATAATATTATGACATAACATATTTATATAATTTTCCAGGCATTAACCCTCTCTGCAAATTCCAAATTTCAATGTAAAAGACTGGAAAGCCCTGTTTGAAAGCTGCTACTATCCACAGGACTCTTTCTATTGCTTTAAATGAACCCCGGATCAGGCCCAGTTACCAGCACAGCAGCGTCACACTGGTTGCACTGTGGTCAAGCACCACCAAAGGTGCTCTTGAGAGATGGGCTGTCGAGCCAGAGCCCAGCCTCAGACGCACCAAAACACGGTCCAGAGTCTCTGAATTACTCCAGACCGGTTTCTGTGTGGTGAAGCCAGAATCTGGCTCACGCCGTTCACTTTAAGAAAAGATTTGCTAAATGAGAATATGGGTGATGGAAACAAGACCCACACGTTGAGATTATAATAAAAATAATGGTTATATTCACATAACTGCTGTAATTAGTAACTCTTTCCAGCCCAGATTTGATTGTATCTTTAAAAAAAAAGCGAATGGCTAATGGGGAAACAAGTATTTTCTCTAAATGCTGCTGGCTAAAGGGAGAAGGATAAAAGAAAAAGAAATCTTTAATAAACCATGAGAATTTCATAGATGTCCAATGCTGACACATTTTCAGCTTTCATAAAAAATATATTTCCAAGACTAAAAGCGATAATTTATTATGACAGACTCTCTCTGGTTGCCAAAAACCAAGAAAAATCTGAGAACTAAATCCTAACGAACATCTCCTGTAAAATATTAGCCTGTAAAATATTACACATGAAAAATAGCAGCACAATGTCAGTGACATGTTTATCTGCTTTGCTGTTTAAAAGACTCCCAATTGTTCCATTTGGAACTGAGCTAACAGAGACACACCATCATATGCAGAGAGGTCTCTCAATGATAGTACAATGTTGACTATGCTAAGGAAGGATTTCTAAAATAGCATTTATTAAAATGAAACCCAGTCAACCACTTTGCTACCTCTGTTGCGATTTTACAGCTATAAAGCCTTTGGTATTGGGCGCCAATTAGTGATTTTATTATAAAGATGTTCTATGTCAAGATAACACTTCTTCTCATTTCTGGCAGTGACACTGAATGGTGGATAGAAGAAATGACTTCAGGAAAGCTTAGCTGACCATCTGCTTAGGCCTGCTCACTCACTGATGATTAATCCTTTCCCTCGAGGACAATGTCTCCATGTGTTTCTCTTGCTGTCTTTTTAATGTCACAAAAAGAGGTTGATAAACACATTCGAGTCACAATTAAAAAACATTTTAACTGACCAGTTGCCACTGATGATATTATTAGACAGTTTTAGACACTGTTGTAACAACGCATTTAGTGGTGTTGATGTGAAGCGGAGATGAAGTTTATTTAATGTGCCTTCTACCTATTTTTATGTTTAAGTGACATTTAAATGTTTACCTTGATGCATAGGGAGAGGGTCATTTTTTACCCTACAGAAGCCAAAACTCTGAAAACAGTATTTGCAGGACCACAAGGTGGCTGCTGTGTTCCCTTGCCTGGGTGGGGTGTGGGGTGGGGAGGAGGAAGAGGAGGAGCAAAAGACCCAACAGAGATTTTTAGGTAGATTGCAGCGATTACTTATAGACCCATATATGCTTCTGCCAAATGCACAAGTGGTTGATTTCCCGTTTCCTCACAACAGGTCAGAGCACAGGGGTGGGCTCATGCGGCTCATGAACACATGGGAGTCACACATGTCAAGGGACATCCTGCTGGTGACATGGAAGACGTTATAATAATGAACAGAGCGATGTGGACCCCCACCTGCCCTCTTTTCTCATGGATGACGGTATGAATTTTGCTCCGTATGGGAGGCAGGTTCATGCTCACTACTTTACTGAGCTGTCCCAGTGGAAGAGGTAATTAGTGAGGGACTAACTGCTGACAAATGAGAGGACCGGCTTTCATGAGGACTGGTAGTCGCACACCTCAGCACCTCTGGCCACAGGACTACTTTCTATTTATATTCTCAAATAAGGATTTAGAGGGCCAATTTCCAGTGCTCAGGGCCTGACCTTTCGTCTCTACCCCAGCCTTTTATTGCATAGCATACCTTTATTCCTACAATTGGTCTGCATGTGCAAACAACAAAATCACATTCCTCGGCAGTCTCAGAATGGAAGCATTATTATTCCCAAGTAGCCAGGCTGACTTACTTATCACCTACCTGATTTAAAGCAAATTTGGCCAGCAGAACAGTTAATGATGATCTGCTTGCAATTGATTCTGAATGTTGTTCTGCATCTATGATAGCAGTGGTTTTCAAACTCCTTATCTACATCATTATATTTATTTCCATGAAGTTCCACACTTAGAGTATATCAACGCCCATCAAATAAAATGTATTGAGCACTTGATAAATCAGAAATCAAATAGGAAGTATAAGATCTAGTGATGTAAATTTACTTTATTCTTGTGAAGGCATTATGGGGGGCTTTGACTTCACAATTCTAGTAATGAATTCAAGCCTCTCCGCAGAGATTGCCTCTCAGAGTTTTCTGTACCTTTTCCAGACTTATATCTACATCATTGCCTCTCATGTGATTAAGGGACTTAAACTATCCCATGGCTTGGAGTTTCTACATCTCCGAAAGTTTCCATACCAACAGACACACTGCCTTTCAGTATCAAAGCCAGCCAGCGTTTTCTAGGAGTTTGACTCAGAGAACTGTTACTGCCCCTTCTATGGCTCTATGGAGTGGAGACAGATGCTTCTTGGTACAACCATATCCTTCCCTTGCAAGCTGGCATCTCTCAATAGGAGTTTGGTTCATGAATTGAGGTCACTATATGGCCCCAAATGGTCCTACTTCTCCTTTTGGTGTAATGCCTTAGCTTCACATGCATGCATAAAGCAGGGCAAGGTTAGAGAAGTACACTGTAATTACCTGGCAAAGTTATTAGACATGCCAACAATACCATCTTCAACATGAAAAGGTAAAGAAAAGGCTCTCCTGTTGAAACAGAAGCATTTACTAGTATTTTAGCTTAAATTTGCCCCAGAATATTCCTACAAGAAAAGGTGTTTCTTTCAGTTCTACAGACCTTAGAAATTAATGTAAGATGTGACACAATAGGAAGCCAATAAGTTATGAGGGAGGACATAAAGAGAGAAGTAGAAAGTGGTTACTTGTCGAAGGCAGATTTGACTTCAGGTTTCATTGACATGGAGACGGATTTTCAAAAGCCCTGGCGTGACTGAGAAAACCAAGTCCCATTGACTTTTAATCAATTAGACGTTTTTGAAATTCATGCAGATAATGAGTAAGCAAGTTTACAGTCCAGTCCAGCCGGTACTGAAGTTGATGGTAATGTTTGCTTTATGAAAGAGAGATCCAGTCCTTAATTAGATTTTCTTTAGGCATTGCGGGGGGTGGGGGGGTGGGGGGAAGAAAGAAAAAAAAGGTGGTTTATGTAAGGAAAGGCTAGTGGCCTTGCAGTTTACCAGTTCAGAAGGAGCATTTCATGGCATTAGAGCAAAGACACAGATACGGAAAGAGGCGATAAGCAGGATGTCATAACTCACACCACTGGTGGATGGACATACGTAGCGTGAGATTAACAGCAACATTAGGCACGACAAGAAGGAAAGGCCAGATGGTCTGAAGATCATGAAAAAAGGTAAGAACTTGGTGTGGTACAGAATAGATTCAGTGGAGGAATATAACAGAAGAGGTGATTACAGATGATTTTGACTGAAGTGGTTTTTTTACATATNGGTATTGGGCGCCAATTAGTGATTTTATTATAAAGATGTTCTATGTCAAGATAACACTTCTTCTCATTTCTGGCAGTGACACTGAATGGTGGATAGAAGAAATGACTTCAGGAAAGCTTAGCTGACCATCTGCTTAGGCCTGCTCACTCACTGATGATTAATCCTTTCCCTCGAGGACAATGTCTCCATGTGTTTCTCTTGCTGTCTTTTTAATGTCACAAAAAGAGGTTGATAAACACATTCAAGTCACAATTAAAAAACATTTTAACTGACCAGTTGCCACTGATGATATTATTAGACAGTTTTAGACACTGTTGTAACAACGCATTTAGTGGTGTTGATGTGAAGCGGAGATGAAGTTTCTTTAATGTGCCTTCTACCTATTTTTATGTTTAAGTGACATTTAAATGTTTACCTTGATGCATAGGGAGAGGGTCATTTTTTACCCTACAGAAGCCAAAACTCTGAAAACAGTATTTGCAGGACCACAAGGTGGCTGCTGTGTTCCCTTGCCTGGGTGGGGTGTGGGGTGGGGAGGAGGAAGAGGAGGAGCAAAAGACCCAACAGAGATTTTTAGGTAGATTGCAGCGATTACTTATAGACCCATATATGCTTCTGCCAAATGCACAAGTGGTTGATTTCCTGTTTCCTCACAACAGGTCAGAGCACAGGGGTGGGCTCATGCGGCTCATGAACACATGGGAGTCACACATGTCAAGGGACATCCTGCTGGTGACATGGAAGACGTTATAATAATGAACAGAGCGATGTGGACCCCCACCTGCCCTCTTTTCTCATGGATGACGGTATGAATTTTGCTCCGTATGGGAGGCAGGTTCATGCTCACTACTTTACTGAGCTGTCCCAGTGGAAGAGGTAATTAGTGAGGGACTAACTGCTGACAAATGAGAGGACCGGCTTTCATGAGGACTGGTAGTCGCACACCTCAGCACCTCTGGCCACAGGACTACTTTCTATTTATATTCTCAAATAAGGATTTAGAGGGCCAATTTCCAGTGCTCAGGGCCTGACCTTTCGTCTCTACCCCAGCCTTTTATTGCATAGCATACCTTTATTCCTACAATTGGTCTGCATGTGCAAACAACAAAATCACATTCCTCGGCAGTCTCAGAATGGAAGCATTATTATTCCCAAGTAGCCAGGCTGACTTACTTATCACCTACCTGATTTAAAGCAAATTTGGCCAGCAGAACAGTTAATGATGATCTGCTTGCAATTGATTCTGAATGTTGTTCTGCATCTATGATAGCAGTGGTTTTCAAACTCCTTATCTACATCATTATATTTATTTCCATGAAGTTCCACACTTAGAGTATATCAACGCCCATCAAATAAAATGTATTGAGCACTTGATAAATCAGAAATCAAATAGGAAGTATAAGATCTAGTGATGTAAATTTACTTTATTCTTGTGAAGGCATTATGGGGGGCTTTGACTTCACAATTCTAGTAATGAATTCAAGCCTCTCCGCAGAGATTGCCTCTCAGAGTTTTCTGTACCTTTTCCAGACTTATATCTACATCATTGCCTCTCATGTGATTAAGGGACTTAAACTATCCCATGGCTTGGAGTTTCTACATCTCCGAAAGTTTCCATACCAACAGACACACTGCCTTTCAGTATCAAAGCCAGCCAGCGTTTTCTAGGAGTTTGACTCAGAGAACTGTTACTGCCCCTTCTATGGCTCTATGGAGTGGAGACAGATGCTTCTTGGTACAACCATATCCTTCCCTTGCAAGCTGGCATCTCTCAATAGGAGTTTGGTTCATGAATTGAGGTCACTATATGGCCCCAAATGGTCCTACTTCTCCTTTTGGTGTAATGCCTTAGCTTCACATGCATGCATAAAGCAGGGCAAGGTTAGAGAAGTACACTGTAATTACCTGGCAAAGTTATTAGACATGCCAACAATACCATCTTCAACATGAAAAGGTAAAGAAAAGGCTCTCCTGTTGAAACAGAAGCATTTACTAGTATTTTAGCTTAAATTTGCCCCAGAATATTCCTACAAGAAAAGGTGTTTCTTTTAGTTCTACAGACCTTAGAAATTAATGTAAGATGTGACACAATAGGAAGCCAATAAGTTATGAGGGAGGACATAAAGAGAGAAGTAGAAAGTGGTTACTTGTCGAAGGCAGATTTGACTTCAGGTTTCATTGACATGGAGACGGATTTTCAAAAGCCCTGGCGTGACTGAGAAAACCAAGTCCCATTGACTTTTAATCAATTAGACGTTTTTGAAATTCATGCAGATAATGAGTAAGCAAGTTTACAGTCCAGTCCAGCCGGTACTGAAGTTGATGGTAATGTTTGCTTTATGAAAGAGAGATCCAGTCCTTAATTAGATTTTCTTTAGGCATTGCGGGGGGTGGGGGGGTGGGGGGAAGAAAGAAAAAAAAGGTGGTTTATGTAAGGAAAGGCTAGTGGCCTTGCAGTTTACCAGTTCAGAAGGAGCATTTCATGGCATTAGAGCAAAGACACAGATACGGAAAGAGGCGATAAGCAGGATGTCATAACTCACACCACTGGTGGATGGACATACGTAGCGTGAGATTAACAGCAACATTAGGCACGACAAGAAGGAAAGGCCAGATGGTCTGAAGATCATGAAAAAAGGTAAGAACTTGGGGTGGCACAGAAGAGATTCAGTGGAGGAATATAACAGAAGAGGTGATTACAGATGATTTTGACTGAAGTGTTTTTTTTCCATATGATGGCAGCAGGAATGGAACAACAACAACAACAAAAGGTAATAAGGAAAAGGACAGGATTTTAAATTCTGTACCAGTGAGAAAAAGTTGGTGCTTATAAGTGGTTTCTTTGGAAATCATCAGGATATATATACCAATTTTCAGTGGAATCACATAGATGTTTTATAAGGGGAGAAGAGGAATAATCCTTGTAGAGGCTCTCAAGGGATGGTTGCTGACATGGAAAACCATTTGCCCCAATCAAACTTTTGGTTTTAATCTGATATGAAGGATCTAAGTCATTTAAGGGTGTTTCTGTTTACCCCTCAAGCCTCCTGGAGGCAAGAGAGAAGCTTCTGTGATCAATAGTATCAAATGGCATGAAGAAGCATAAAGCAATACATATGAATGTACTTTTTTTTTCAAAAGCAGAGATCACCTACTAGATAACAAGGCACTTTCCACACCATAACCTCCATCAGTCAAACAGACCAGTCCAGTGTAGTGGTAGGGGATAAAAAGACTGACATCTGGTTTATTGGAGTTCTTAGAAAATGGAAATTAAGCAGTAGGTGGTACCTTGAGCAAAATTTTGAGGGTGAATTACCACAACAGATCTAGGCAAATATCAGCTCGTAACAATGTTTAAAATGTCATTTAAAGACTTCATCCTGCAAAAATTTCCTGTGCTTATAGAACCACCAGTTTCTCCAACAGACTTGTGACTCTTGTCTTCACAGAGCTGGATGTGAGTGGTAAAGTTCATTCATTCCCAATATCTAGTTCATATGTTAGCCAGCTTTAAAAAATGCTATACCTCATCACTTGAGGATATTGTTTCTAGTGAGAAACTACCCACTCTCAATTTTAAGTTCTTATCACCACATGTTCCTTTAACTTAAAAATATAAAAATCCTTTACTCCAAGAATTTTGACTGAACAGTAAACAAGACTCTTCTTCTGCACAAAACCCCTCAGTTTTTGTTGGATCAATGATAAATTCCAGTTAAAATTTTATGAGTGAAAATTCCTGACTTAAAACTTTGGAAGCTACATTATTCAAGGAAATAAAAAATTCAAAAATTGAGATATCAAGACTGTCCAGACATGCAAAAACATAGGCTGTTACTTTAAAACTGTCCGCTAAGTCCATGAGAAGTCCAATTTAAAATTAAATCATAAGCCCAATTGCACTGACAATTGCAAAAGCAGGAATGGATCTGGCCTATACTGTCAAACTAGAAACCCATTATTAACATGACATATTTTAAGAGTTGAGTCAAATGCTGTTGTGTTTGCAACTGAATTCTACCAGGGGGAAATCCAAGGGAAAGTAAAATGTGCTACAAAGGTAAGCCTTTTCATTTCTCTTTCAGTGTATACTTGGTTTGTGAGGCATTTCCAAATCATAAAACGATGGCTTTGTAAATAGAATGTGTAATATGATCCTGAAAAAGAGGCAATTCCTTGCCTCCATGAAGCAGAGTTCAGATGGGAAAAGAAATTAAGTAAAAAATTAAGAGGATAGTGACATATTTTCATTGAGACATTTTAAAATGTTGACATTCAAAGTAAATTCTAAGAGATTAAATGGCTTTGAGTAGTCAAGAAACAAATCACATAGATCTGTCATCAGCATAACACTGGAAGCTGAAACCAAAACCACCCTGATGGCTAAAAAAAACAAAAGGAGGAGCCTACACCTTAGAAATAAGTCTGCATCCACCATCAGCAACTAAAAACTAATTTTGATAAGATGTTAATTTTATTGAATCACATAGTCTAGTGTGTTATAACTGTAATCTAGGTGGCACTAAAGCTCTACAAGTCACCTGTGGTCATCAGGACCATTCAGGGGGACTGCTGTCTTGCGACTTGCCCCTGTGACTGTGTCTACCCCTCTGCTGCAATGAATTTACGCACCCCAGACTTCTACCCAAAAGTCACAATTTAGCCCTTCTTAAAAAAAAAAAAAAAGGTTAGAAAGTCAGATATACCCTATTTTTCTGTTTCGACTCTGTCTGTCGTTGTTGGCAGCCTTGATCATCTGTTTGGCCATTTCTCCTACAAATATCTGTCTCTTTCTCTGGTGGCTGTCTGTGCCTGGAAGCCCTTACCCTTGCTCTCCCTTGCATCACCAGTCCTCCCACAACATTCTCCTGAGCACCAGCTTCTTTTGCCAGTCGTTAGCAGGAAACAATCCACCATACCTGGCAAATTAATCTGGAAACTGAGAAATAAATATAGAAAAGTAGACTCCATCTTGACTTAATCCAGTGAATTCAGAGATGCACAACTGTAAGGAGATGAAAACATGTGTTGGGAATCACAGCAGCCACACAATGGGAAGTGCTGGTGTTAACGCTAAAAGACCAAAAGAAATCACACAGACACTGCCCTGGGCTATTAGATCTGGATTAAGTAACTAGTTCATCAGATCTCCCAAGATCCAAGTGTGTGCCTCAGATCTTAGCCATAAGCTGTTTTAAGAACACAGAATGCGCATATTATAAAAAGCCAGATACATGACCAAACCCACATCGCCTGTTTCACTCGAGTCCTTGTACAATGTCCTATGAAACAGCTATTTTAATTTCTCTTTACCTTATTGTCGCCAATATAAGAGTAAAATAGACANCCAAGATCCAAGTGTGTGCCTCAGATCTTAGCCATAAGCTGCTTTAAGAACACAGAATGTGCATATTATGAAAAGCCAGATAAATGACCAAACCCACATTGCCCGTTTCACTCGAGTCCTCATACAATGTCTCTTTACCTTACTGCCGCCAATATAAGAGTAAAATAGATGGTGTTTTCAGTGTGGTCATTCCAGAACAAGTTCAGTTATTGCACTTTCCCTGCTTTTCCAGCTCCAAGACTGAAGGACTTTTCTTCGTGCATCCAGTTCACTTTGGTTTTCATCCTAATAAACCCACCAGATATAGAGAGGGGATTTCAGAAAAACTGAGCAACTTAAGACCTTTGATTTGAACTGGAAAAAGAAGTGATGAATGGGCAGGAGCAATACACTGTAACAGAGAGTAAATCAAATGCCAAAACCAGCTTGGCTTTTCAAGCATTTGTCTCCCTGCATACACTGTCTAGAACAGCTATCTTCGAGTAAAGGCTGTTTTGTCAAAATATTCTAGAGGGACTTTATGTTTGTCATCTCTATATCAAGAACAATGTGCATTATTTCACATTTCTCAGTAATAAATTTAATTTGCCATGTGTCAGCTCAATTACTGAGCTGATCTAAGGCACGATGAATATTTCTTGCCACTCATTTTGTGCTCAGTATGCATCATAATTTAGTATCATCAGCACATACAGCGAGTTACTGTGTGTCTTTCTAGCTAGGTAATTTAAAATCAAACTATGAATCCAGGTATTAATCACACTTAACTCTTCCCTTTTGGGGGACAAGGTTCCCTCAGCACAGAAAATTCATTTTCTTTCATGTATTTCTATGCCATGTCCTCCTTAGCCCCTGTTAGGTTCATCTTCAGAAACAGCCTGTCATGTAGATCCTTATCAGAGATTTTCTGAAAACCTAGATAAAATATGTCATATGCACTGCAATTATCTACTTTATAACTCCTAAGCTCATTAAAGAGGTCAATTAGTCACTATTGCCTTTTTTAAACCCCCTCTGGCAGCCTCAGGTTAGGCTTTGGCTCCCTAATGCAGGCAGTACTCAAACCGAGCGAGTGCTCCCAGGAGCCAACCGCTTCTGCAGCCAGAGCTGAGTACCAGCACTTTTAGAGGGAAAAAAGGGAAAAGAAAAGGAAGGTAACTGCCCACTCTTCCACTTACATATTAAATATTGATGAAAAGACTGAGAAAATAGAGCTGCAAATGTAAGGAAATCACATCTGAGAGAAGAAAAAAAAAATCACGGAGAGAACAAGAGGAAGGGGGGAGTGAATACTGCAGAGCACTTTTGTAAGCAGAAGCTGAAATTAGCAGGGGGGTTATCTATTTGCAAGCAGAACAAATACAATTAGATGGTCCCCCTGCTAATTTTGGCTTCTGGTTGCACAAGTGCTCTGCAGGGCACACACCTTCCTTACCATTTCCTCCTGTTCTGTGCTTTCCAGGTGATATCTGTGAAAACGGCTAAGGAGGAACGCCTCCATTTTGAGCACTGACTGTAAGCACCTAGCTAGGATGATTCCTAGCAGTTTGTTAGGAAAATAAGCACACGCAGATTTTGGGTTATTCCTAACAAAACGTTCCTCGCAGCGCTGCTCCAGGGTGGTGCGCTGGTGGATGAACCGACACAGACAAACACCCAAGAAGTCCTTCTTCCTCTGTTGGCACGTCTCAGTTTCTCTGTGGGTCCCAGGCAGGATCACAGAGTCTCATGTGAAGATGGAGAAACCCAGCTCAGTGGGGAGGACAGTGGGCCCCAACTCCAGCTGAAACTCCAACTAGGAGCCCTCTGCAGAGTGTGTCTTTCTTCTTGACCATGAACCATTCCCAACTCATCTCTGCCATTGCTGTAGTGCAATTCAGAGGAGAGAAACGAAATGGAGTAAGAGAATGAAAGAAGGCTATTCCTGCCTCGATCTCATTATCTCTGCAGAAAAAAATGGGCAATCATGGCAGTGAGAAACAAAATCTCTGAGGAGTGCTCACTCCAGGCAGAGAAAGCAGCAACAGAGGGAAAGAGATCATTAATATGTGCTTTTCAACGAACTGCTTTCCAATTTACTACTGGACACTCTCTCTCTCTTTTATTAATTAAGGAGCGTTTCTAGTTTACTTTGTAATCTGTGCTCCACATTTTACTGAATTCAATTTCTATTTTCCTTTTCTGTTCTTTTTTCTTAGCTTTGTTTTCAGTGTTACAGATGATCACATTTCCTTCTATTTGCAAGTCTGCGTTATCTATATTTCACAGTTGCAATCTGGGCTGTCCACTATCTTATTACGGTGTGATAAGTGATATCTGCTGTAACTGCACATGAACTCATCTTTCTCTGTTCCTTCATATCCCTTCAAAGTCGGCTCATCTGAAATAACAAATTGTTGTCTTGCAGCTAGCAATTATTAGTTTGGACTTATTAGTTTTGATCTCTAAGGTAATTTAATGTGTAACCTTATTATATATATAGTTACTCATAGCTCAGGACTCTATTTAAAGTCAAATTTGGTTTTACCTTCTTAGCTGTTAATTGCAATCTAGCTGGGGTGTGCATATATTGCAATGAAGCAATACTTTCATGAACAAATCTCTGCATCATTTCCTAACACCCACATTTTAAGGGCATCCAATTAATGAGGACAACTTCTATGCTGAGGTAGGTAACACATGCTACACTATTTGTGATAGTATCTTTTGTGTTTACTAGAATTCAGACTAACAACATAACAGAAAGGTGGCTTTTCTTTTTATATAGAATGAGCCAGTCTTGCACTAGGACAAGCTAACAGATTTATTAATACCTTAATATTTGTGATACACTGAGTTAATATTTTTTTTTATACACACTTTGCTATTTATGTCCTTGATCCTCCTGTTTCATCCATGCAAGTGGAACTTTATATCCATGCTGAATCCTATGAAAGGGCCTTCTCAGAGGTAGGGATATGTCCATTTTTGCAGCCACAAACAGCTGTTTGCATGGTATCACCAGTAAGAGATAAACATATGAACAAATGGTTATGAAAGTAGTTTATAATTAACATCTTGACAATACTGGAAGAGCACGTAATGTTTTTGTCTTACAACTGAGAAGGCTGCACAGCAGCAGGGAATTTGAATAGTCCGTGAATCTGACCCTCCACAGCAAATAGGTGATTTTATTCCTTCATATCCCATTCATTTATTTAGGTAAAAGTTTCCCTGATTGTGAAGACGTAATATGTTTTTTTGTGTGGATGTGGGTATGTGTTAACATCCTCCTCTGGTCATGAATGTGATCATACAAATCTGTGCATTGCTGAGAAATAACTGTACGTGTATGCTGCCGTCAAAAGGGTTTTCTATGATGATCACTGAGTCCAGTGAGAAAACGATATAATTTTGAATTTTGCTAGCAGTCCTGAGGTCTCAGCCACCTCCTCTGCAGGAAGAAGTGACACCCTCAAACAAGACCACCATGGATAAGAGCACTTGGAAGACCTCCACACCACGACTATGACTATTTCAAAATATTTCAATACCCAGACCTTTAGACTTTCAGCAGTGCTCAGCTCTGCATCTCTGGAATACTAAACCCACCAAATATTCTGTAGCAAAATCATAAGTCTGGGAATGAAAATCCTTTTTTACTCATTAAAAGCCATCTTACATGCTGTGCAGCCCTTGCCAGGACCATAGGCATTAAAGGAAAGTGCTATGTAGATCAAACGTGGGCTCACCTGCCAGGCAGCATATGTTTTGCTACTGTCAAACCTAAAGGCTCTGTAAAGAATTGAGACAGATGCTTATCTCACCTTCTGCACCTTTCGGAGAGATCATGTCACAGCATCCACATCATTGGAATGCTATATTGTGAAACACAGCACCCTTTTTAACACTAGTTTGCCAGCAATCTGAGACTTGCTGGTAGAGGTTTTCTTCCACGCCAGCCAGTCTTGGGTATCTTAAGTTTTCCTAAAGTGACATGTTGGAATTCCCTCCACACGTACCAATGTGGAGATATACGAGGTTCAGTGAATTGTAAACTTTCGCAACTGATTTACATGTTCCAGGTTTTAATACCCTCTCAATTCTTAAACGGATTAAGGAGGACAATCTTTAGCTACATTTGACAGAGATTATTCTCGACATGGCCTATTTTTCATAGTAGTCATTTATTGTACTTGGTAATTAGCTATATGGCCTTTTGCATTGATTTTTCTTTCTGAATCTACTTTAGGTCTGCTCCCTAAATGCTGGATATGGTGTTTAGTGACACCACTTTTGTTTATTCTGCAGTCTGGCATATTTGATAATTCATTCATTTATTCAGATGGCATAAATTGGCAATGAATAAACTAAGGTTGGAAATAAAATGATTTTGGCTGTCACAGGATGGATAAAAGCCCCGGAATGTCTGCCCAGTAATAGGAATACCTAGGGCCAAAAACTCAACTGTTTTTTTAGATGAAGCTTAATCAGCTTCTGAAAAGGTTTATAAGACCTAACATCGTGGCTCTGATAATGAGAGAACGGGTGCCAAAATAGAGTGCCTTTTCCAGGTATATGAGAGATGAGTGTGCACATACAAGATGATTCATCATCACAAAATATCACAGCATTTTCTTGCGTGTGCAACGAACAAACAAAAAAATCAATCATAGTTTGTTACTTTTAGGCTTTCCTTTGTGTCTTGGAAAGGCTAACTCTAACTTTGAACAACTATTTTTTCCGCAGGGGAAGTCTGACTTTTAAAAAATTTAGGGGCACATGCATACAACAACTGATGCAGCATTTACTTGCAGTTTCTAAGGCTGTACATTTTAATAGTCAACCACATCCTGCTTTTATGATATGCTCCACAAAGATCAGACATCGGTGTACATGCTTTTTTGTGTACACAGTTGCAGTCTTACTATTTTGATAACCAAGCTATCTTTTTTTCAGGTTTTTGTATTTGTCTGGAGACAGATTTTAAGAGGTTTTCAGATACACAGAAAGCCTAAAAGCAGTGAAGGAAATGCTCACAGAGCAAATGTTCCAGCTTCAACCTACCCAAATCCTGATGACAGATGACCTTTGACCTCCCAGTAACAAGACACAGACAGTGAAGACGACATGAGAAAAGACTCAATAGCAAGCTTTGGCCCATAAACATCCCCTTCGCAACCATAACAGAGGTACAGCAGCACAGTGCATGGAGCTGTATTTGTGCAATATGCAAAAATGCAATGCAGCTTGATAGATGAGGGCACATTTGGACGCCACCACTCCTTGTGGCTTACACACATATCAGTGTGGACATAGTAAAATAGATGATGCCCAAGGCCCCCACTAATCCACCACTTTGCTCCCATGATTTCATCTGCTGCTTCTCTCTCCTGAGTATATGCCACTTCTGAAGCTCCTTCCAGTTCAGCTTGCATCTATGGACCTTTTATTGGACAGTAGCAGGTGACAGAATTCACTGTCTGCTCCCTTTTGGTGTATTCTTTATTTTTATCATACCTCTGACATTACCAGAGAACCACAGTAACACAGAAAAGTACCCTTCAAAATACAAGTCAGTTTAGCAGAAGAGTCAGATAACATTCACATCTACAAAATTTAGGCTGCCTCTGCAACCCTTGTGCTAAGATGTCCTTGTGCAGCACAAGGCAAATGGACAGTTGCCAAAACCCTTTGAGGTGCCTCAGGAAGGGAAAGCCCAGCTTCACACACCCTGGTTGCCAGTGCCTCACACGGAAAGCCCTGTAACTTCTAAAGACACCTAAAAGAGAACAGAAAAGCATTTCCTGCCCTTCTCTGTATCTGTAATGACAACAGATACCGTGACTGTGACAGTTTGGAAACAGTCCCATGGGCCTCACTGTATATCAGTGTGAAAGGCAAACACAAGCACAAAGGCAAGAGGCAGCACAAGAACCTGGAGCGTAAGCATTTAAACAAATCAATATGCTGCTCTCCAGAAGCAAGTTCTCCGTCAGAGCAGACTCATGGCTCCATTTGAGGTATTCCATGCCCCAGTCACTCACTCAAGGCATTGACAGCAGTGACAGTCCTATTGCTGCTGCAGCAGGACAGTGTAATTTTTCAGAAGGTGTGGGGGATGGGGTAGGGCAGAATTTATCTGCCACTTAGTGAACGGGGTAAAGAGCCAGGAGGGACAGTCAGCTAAATATCTACATGTAATAGTTAGACAAATAGTTTCTGCACCAAATGGGATCTGTAAAGCTGCCTTTGCCTCATGTAGTAATAGATTTGGATGCAGTTTGTATACCCCTTTATATTCCCAAACCTAATTCTATATACTAACTCATTACAGACCTGCTCTTTTACCGGAGCTCATGGAGTTTGCAAGCATGAAGTTACCACTCCTTGAGCATCAGCGATGTCAGGCTCTTCTCTGCATCAGGGCAAGACTCTCAGGGCAGATATGTCAGCATCTCAGGCAAAAGAAAAAGAATTTTACCATGGAGGTCTATTCAGGGGCACAGGCTGTGGATGGGTCTCTGTAGCCAGAGTGTTAAAAACGAGAACAAGCTAGTGTCACTTAGACCAGAATATTAATTACACTTGGGACTATCCCAACCCCAGGGTAACGGAAGAACCTTTGAGGGTCATATCAGTATCATAAAGTGTCTTAAAACTTTTTCAAACCCTATTCCAATTGTCCTCAGCCAGAATGAAGAAGTGGAGTCAACCACCATCACTTATTAGAGAGTTCAGTAAGAATGCAACTGGACCATCCCGCCTCATCCACCAGAAAGCCAGGATATAATAGAAATGCTAGTGCATTCTGAACTGAAGAGAGACTTGAAATATCAGTTCAACAACAAAAAGGTACCTATCCCCATCTTGAGGCAATCTACAATGTTATGTCTTAAAGAAAATCAGTGTAACAAAACATCAAGTCAAAGCAGTATCACCTGCAATTTCAGTTCAGTTAATCACAATTATTTTAAACATTAATGTTGGAAGTGTGAGGAAAATGAATTGAAAATTGATGTGAAGATGTGACAAATCCAGTAACATAATGCCTTTGTATGATGGACTACTAATAAACTGCTTTATAGAATCCGATGCACAACAAAAATGCCTGAATCTGTCTTGCCATGTATCAGATAAAACACGGAGCACTTATTTGGCATCAAAACTAGCTGCTGTTCCTTCAGCATTCATCCCACTTGCAGGAGCTTTAGAAAGAACAAGAGGGAAGAGAAAGACAACAATGATAAAGATATGAAAAATGCCTGTTTAATTATGCTCCAGATTTTATCTCTGTTTCATATCAGCTCTCTCTCTTTCCTCTCCAAGAGAAATAACTGGCATGAGCTGTATTTTGAAAGTAGATTGACAAAAAGAAAGAGAATTGGCCATGTCTCCTGGCATTAATCTTCCTCCACAGCAGCCTGTGATTGAGTTGGAGCTATTATTCTCACTTTCAGGTCTGAGTCACTATCAAAAAGGATGTTATTTCTCCAGCATCCTTTCCAGCAGGGATATACACTGTCTGGCAGAGATGGTACAGAGCACTTCAAGTCCTACAGAATTTGCTCTGGCTCTTGCTTTTGACCTGTTCACAGCTCATTCAATGAAAAACACAAAACCAAAAGGAGGACAGGAAAATAATATTGCTGTTCCCATTTTCCTATTACCTACTTTCTTACATCCTTCTTCAGTTTACTCCATGATAGCATCTAAAATGCTATCTTCCTCACTATAACCACATTGCCTTATGAAAACCCTTTCCCAATAAAATTGAACTCATCCCCTTTACTCCATGCATACAAAAACCATTGTCTCCCATGATAGCTTCTCTTTCCCCTTCTCTGCTCCTCCACCTCCTGCTTACATGCATCTAAATCCTTCCTAAAGATCAGTTGGCATCCTTCTTCTGTTCTGAACTTGAGGTAGTCCTTAACTGGCCTCCTTAAATATCCCAGCTTACTACTTACACCGGGAATTGAAATAACCTGCAGTGTGTCACTCTACAGCCCAGCTGCTGAGCTCAGCATAGGACACCAGGTACTCACAAACATTAATTCTCATCACATGTATCATGTCTGCTCCCTGCCCTCGGTTTCACCTCAGGAAAGCCCTGCACCCCACCCCATTTACCAACAGAAGGAGGAACAATCCTGTGCAGGAAGAAGATACTCAGAACCACAACTGCCTGCAGAGCTGATGAAATGGTACAACGTGTACCTCACCGGTCCTTACTTTAAAGCTTCAGCTCTTCATCTCCCTCCAACACACCTTTAAAGTAACTATGCAGCTTTTTATTTGGGTGGGGAGGTGGAACTGAGATTGACTTCAGAAGCAGCACTTTATCCCTGAATTTTTCCGGCTCTTACTAAAGTTTCTGGGCAGCCAGGATTTAGTGCACCCAGGGCAGAGAGCAGACACCTTTCGGCTTTCCCCTGGTGATGACAGTATTGCACTCATACCAGAACCAGCAAATTGAACGCTGATCCTAACAAATGCTCCTGGTCTGCTCTACTCTGAAGAACATCTCATCTTTATTTAAGATCTTATTCTGTTCTCTTCAGTAGAGTACCTGAGTGCTTTCCTCAGCCAAATTTCTCAGCTCACCACCTGCTTTCCTGCAAACACCTGTGGAGATGTGAAGGCAGAATTGTGTCTGTTATTGCAGTTATGAAAATAACACAGGACTCACATCATGCTACCCTTATGCTTAGACCCCTTTAATCAAGCAGCTTTCCTGAATCATTTTATTGAACTCTTTTCAGGAACAGTCCTGACTTCCAGTTTTAGCACTGCGGATATTCAGCGAGACTGGCTCTGGGACTGGTTGGCACATGCACCTGGCTTCGGAAGAGAAACGAGACTGAAAACTGTTCTGGGGTTTATGCAGCATTCATGGGAGCTCATTACATGCAGGAGATCACATTCCAGCATTTCTATTAGCAAAGGGATATTTTGCCAACACAACTAGGTGCCAGTGTCCACGGCACTCATCCTTAACCACCTCAGTACCAAAGACACCGGTGCTCTAGAATGGGGTTCCTTCTAGCAGGTTTTGGATGGGACCATTTCTAAACCTGAGGAGCTGACAGGACTACTTTCTTTTTTTTTTTTTTTGCCATACCTAAAGCTTATTTTTTTCCTGTCATCTGACAAAAAGTCGAGCTACAGCTTAGGTACAATTTTGTGTCTGGACAAATCTCAAAGAGCCATCACTTAATCCCTTCACCCAACATCACACTTCACTTTAGTGACTTTTCAGAACTAAGCCTGTATGGAACTGACTGTAGTATTTTACCCTCACTGTGAAATAGTCTTCCCCTTTGTGACACCAACTAGTCTTGAAATGCTGTAAAAATGCTGACAGAAGAAATACCAGAGAACGGTTTTAAAAAGCTTGTGAAGGATCGGTAGGTCCAGAGGTGTTTTTTTCAGCATCAGAACAGCTAGAGGACATTTAAAACCAAATGGAAAAAATTCTAGAGGACACAGAAGATTTAGTGTATTTGAGGGAGTCACCAACATGAAAGGTAACATATTTTGGTGGAGGCTGGAGGGGACAGGATGTGATGGACAGTATGTCAGCCCTATAGTAGTAACGGGGGGGCAGGCAGCACTACTGGAACATGAGGAAAGCAATGAAATGAGAAAGGTAAATGAAGCGAAGTGTAGCATCAGGCAGAGGCCCCAACATCACAAACACAGTCGCAGTGTACAGTCTCATAGATCCCCTGAGTTTTACATTGAAAAGAAGTGACAAAATCATCAGGAGAGAAATGAGAATGACCAGCAGAAGCCTGAGGAGGAACAGTGTGAGAAGGGAGTCAAAAACACTAAAGAGCTGCCTGAGGTTAGTGCTACTGGACTATGATTTACGAAGGGATACATTAAAAACTGCCTCAAAGGTTAAATGTGAAGCTTGGACAACAGAATGAGAGAAAATAAAATCTTAAAGAGTCCAAGATGTAAGCAAGATACATGGCACGTACGGCTCAGCTAGTACAATTACACTGCGAAACTGAATTCCTGAACAGCAGCGCTTTGCTTTTCTGTCCTGAAGTGGCACTCCCAGTTGTGTCTTTGTCATTTGAACCCTGCTGGCTCCACTGCTACAGCACCTGCAGCACAACAAAGGAAGGAGTCTTAAAAGGTTCATTAAAATCATACTAGTCCTCCAGGATCTCATTTTCAAATGTAAACACCAATCCACATATAAGCTTACAATATAGATGCATGTATGCACACAGAGGTACACACACACATATAGATTAGGTCGCATATTCTGCTGCTCATCAGAGCTCTTAAAATACTATTTAGTTGTGTTTTAAAGTTTTTTCTTAGGAATCCAGGTACAAATAAAAGTAATTTATGCAAACATGTCCCACAATCTCACTTTGGAGACCAAAGCCACACTTCTCAGTCACCCAAACAAAAGTCACAGTAGAGTTACATTTATTAAAAACCCTCTCACCTGCTCATTGAGGCTTGTCCCAAGTCTTTGCTGCATTCTGAAAGAAGCCATTCACCTTCCAAAGCAAGTGGTCCCACAGGCTCTTTCCTTTTCTGGAGGACCCACACCCCAGGCTCTCCCTTTGCATTTGTCCAGCTGCATCAAGAGTCCCATCCACCTACGGATTGTAGCAGGCGGCTCCTGAATGGTGGAATTTGTGGCCAGTTAGTTTAATTTTGCGCCCTCTATAATTATAGGGATTATTCTGCTTTTCATTCAAATCCCATAGCCATTTTTCACTTAGCTTTGTTACATCTTTAATTACGACCTTAGGTTGAGGTGGTATAATTTTACTTTAAGAGATATGCCAGAACTCAGGTACTGACATCTCCAGGTTTCGTAGAAATTGCAGGGATCATAGGAATTTAACTTGATAATTACCTCAATATTTCAAGGCAGACAATCACCATACAAAATAATTATGGGTTGTTGTTTTTCCAAATTAACTTTGTGGGTTACTGTAGGTTACTGTAGGTTACAATATATGATGTTAGACAGATATAGAAATAGAGCTAAAAAGGTATAATATGCCTAAATGCAAGCTTATTCAACCATTTGTATAAGGAGTGCCAAAAGACAAAGAGAGGCACCTCTTTTAAATGCATAAAACAGCAAGTACCACGTTGCCAATTAAGGAATGCTCAGATCAAGGTCTCTTTTTTGTCATTTCTTTAGCCACAGAAATTTCTTTCCCCATGGGACTTGCAAAGATGCAAAGACTGGCACAAATGGGAGCAAAAATACACTTGGTACACTTCTTGCCTGAAACCTTCACTAACTGGCCCCTCTGTCACCATATAATCTCTCTTCTTTTACTAACAGGATCACTCTGGGCCAGCATTTCATCATGTTCCTTGGCACAATTATGGTGATTTAAGCTATAAGCTACTACTTACTAAGGTTCTCTTTCTTCAGTTTTAAAAAAGCAATAAATAAAGACCAAAAGGGGAATATTATAATATGCCATAATTTTGTTATATTTTGTGGGTTTTTTACCCTCTTCAAAAGGCCAATGCTTTTGTTATCTCTTGCATGTAAAAATGTAGAAAAAAAATTACTTGGCATGATTTCCATCATGTTGATTCTTCTGGGTTCTCAAATATTATGATCCATGGAAAGTCTGGATTCATGCTTACTTCTAGTCTTCATTAAGTCAGTTGTAGTTGAATTGCTAGTAGGGCAGGCTGCTGATACAGTAGGTGGGCATGCTGAATAAAATACATACCACAGCTGTACCTGCAGTTGTCAGAGAGCCAACCTGCTTTACGCCAGTCTGTTCTCTACCGCTTCCTGGTCATAGCCCATCTGTTTCTGAATTCATAAAATGCTGAAGAACACAAATATCTGAACCTATTATAGGTAACAAGCTTCAATTAAATTCTGATTGTGGAGCTGTGCTTAAGAGACAAACATTGGTAATGCATCTCTTTCAAATTTGTCAATAAAATAGACACCCATCTATAGATATTTCTGTGGAATTCAGAGGCTTTTCTATGTAGTGGCTTCTACATATGGTGCACCTGGCCAATATTCTTGCAGTTGCAAACAAAATCAAACCCCAAAATAACTGCCAAACCAGAGTATCGAAGGTTACTAAGACAGATTATATAAAAACCTACATATAGGGAGAGGTTCCACAGCAGGAGCACTTACAGGTGAAGTAAGCCAGACAGCTATTAACCTGAAGTTTACCAATAGCTTAAAGGAGTGCTTTACTTTTCAGTTGGATTCAGTGACAACATAGAACGACAGTGCACACAAAAATGATGAAACTAATAAAAGTTTACCTTGTGCATATAATTTTTGCACTGGGGGTGCAACTGCAAGAATATTGGCCAGATGCACCATATGTAGAACAATCAACTTTGCAAGGTCAGTTTCATAAAAACTAGGAATTAGAGGAACTCAGCAGTCTGTCAATAACTGATTTAATGGGAACAGACTTTAAACAGAAAAAGTAGGTGAGGGATATATCCCCAGGAAATTTGCTGAGGATGCCTACAGTACCTATGATTAAACTATCTGTCCTCTGGATGTCATCATTGCTCTTTTTATATGCTGTTGGTTAAAGGTGTAGTTATGTAGAAGGTAACTGCAGCCCTAAGGAAGCTGGCTTGGGTGCATCATTTTGGTAGCTCAGTGCATTTCTAATTAGAACTGAATACACAAGAGTGTGGTCCAGATCATTACTATTTATAATCTACAATGAACCATTTTCTATAATGTAATGCAAAAAAAAGGACCCCCTGCGCACATTTCATTTGATGTGAATTCACATCTCTGCTTCAAGAAGCAGTTTATGCCTCTTCACGAATATTTTCCATCTTTCCATATGTGCAGCTGAGACATAGCTGCCAGTCAGCAATAGTGTTTGCCGTATTTGCAAAAATCTTTGCTTTAACATGGAACCTGAATTTAAAATTTCAAAATAAGGTGCTTGGTTTCTCCAGGGAGGGCATATGCCATTACTGCTGATGTGCTAGAGCAGAACAGAAAAATTTGGAATACACCTTACTGTGGCAAGATCAACACTGAGAGATTTGGTAGAGAACACAGATCAAAGCGGGGCACTGCAGATATTTACCATATTTCTACAAGACCTTTTATAAGACATTACTACAAAATAGTCTAAGTAGAAGCAGATTCTAGGCTGAATCATTCTCCCAGCATGAGGCATAAGGTTGAATTCAAATCTTCTCAGTACCTTTCAAGACCAGATGAATCCGAAGACGAGGAGGGGCTGGCTGTCCTGGCGCAGTTGGGTCTGCTGGCAGGTGGTGCAAGCTGAACTGGCCCCAGGTAGCTACTAAAGGAGACTGTCACCTTTGCACTTCTTTTCCTGAGCTGTGCCAAATGTTTCTCGGCTGCTGTCAGCATCCATCCTGAAACACCTGAAACAGTGTCAATTTTAGCAGCATGGGGACCACTCCAGAAGTCTTAGAAATACAAGTATGGTGTCCTTCTCCCGTCCCCATGGCCATTGCACACAAAAAGAGTTATCAGAGAGCTACATTGCACCAAAAAATCATACAGCTTTCACAGAGGAATTATTACAGAGCTTTCAGAGAGAGGCACTGCCCAAGTTGTAGAGCCTAATGCTTACCATCTTCCTTCCCAGCAATAAATGCTCCCCTCACAAAATTGACTGAGGTCGAATTGGGCACAGGAACAGGGGATTCTCCATTCCCAGCTTTATCCAAAATATTAGGTGGCATTCAGCAAATCATTTATGCTCAGGTCTACAGAAAGCACATATACTGAGCCTTGCAAGAAAGAGGGTTTCAGTGCTGAGCCTCTGAGCTCCTGGTCAGCCAAGCAAAGAGGCTCTTACAGTCTGTCAGTTTTCTATGTACTTATGATTTTGGGAACACTCAAAAGCCTCATTCTGTTAGCAGGGCTGAACAAATCAGCATTTTTTTCATGCCTTAGCCCCACGAGGATCATAAAATTTGGTATTCTTGCAAGCAGCTTGCAGGTGGAGCAGAATCTGTTAGGTGAGGTAACTGGGCAAATCCCTCAAAAAGGGCACTGACCTTTCCTTTGAGGAAGAGGTGGAAGGTTCTCTCATCCTTTTACCCAGTAGCTAGCAGGTAGCACACCAGCTCTTAAGGAAAAAGGCAATTTCCAGCGATACTTACTTCTGTCTTAACTGAAACACAGCAGCAGGTCACAGAACAGGAATAAAAGACAGGATTCCATTCTCCCAGGGAAATGCCTCAGCCACATAAGTAAAAAAATGTGGTGTGCATTTACTCTATCTTTTTAGTCCAATTAATCCTTTTCATTTCAGGCAAGTGGAGAAAGAGTTTCCTTCCCTGTACCCCAATAGCCTCTACCTGGAGGCCAGAGCACTTCCACAGGAGGCAGGAGATACAGAGTTGAACACCCACTGCCCTGTCCGTGTTTTGGAAGGATGGCTGCTGGATTTCTTTTTGAAAAAAGATGCGTCTGTTTCTGCCTTCAGGAAAAGATTATTGCCAGGTAAACAGCCTAAATACTACAAGGCATACCTATTGGCTTGCTTAAATCACTGCTCCACACTCAGTCTGCTGGGGTTTTGTGCATTTCTCAGCAGAGGTACGGCATGGACAGGTAGACCAGAGCCCCTCCACCCGCTTGCCCCACCAGCAGGACATGGGCTAACACTGATCTCAACACGACAGAGCTGCCTTAGCCCAATACTGACAGGCTCAAGCTTTGAGGAAGGCTTGTTGGTTTGGACATAGCAACGTGTTACTACGGCTTTATGGCTCCTGGCCTTGGTTTCATCCAGGACACAGAGTCTCTGGCCCCAGAGAAGCCTTCTATGCCAAAGAGGGCTGTGCAAATGTCTCACTGGTTACACAAACCTTCCAAACCTCTTGCAGGATATGCACTTTAGCTTCACCATATCATCTTTTCCTGACTACCCAATATTTTCAGAGGGGCCGTGCCAATTAATTTATTACAGCTGGTACACCATTTTGTAGTGAAGTATGAAGCAGCATTATTAAAAGATGTATTTTAGGATGTCCAGTCTATTGTTTTTAAGCATCCTCTGGAGATGCAAAAGCGCAGCTAGAAAAATAACTTTGATGTGCTGCCCCATTTCAACACTGGAGTTTTGCCTTGCATGTTAATGTGTATGTTTTCATGCCTCAGCTACACTAACCATACTCCTTTCCTGTTTCTATTTATTTTGGAAGCAATATATGTTTACTAAATCAGTTGAAAAGTGTTAATGATCAGCTCACAGAATACTAATGTGGATTCAAATTACTTTCACATGAATCAAGACAAATTAAAAAATACTATTTGATCATAAACTGCTTCAACTCCATGTCACAAGAATTCTAGTATCTTGGAATAAAGATTCCTTTTTTTTTTATTTTGTTAATATCTCATTAGATATTTAAATTGATCAAAGAGGTGTAGGGACAAGAACGCATGGATTACCTCTGGTTCATGCAACACAGAAGAATGAAATAAACCCTGTCTGTGCATGTATATGTGGCAAGGGAGGAGGGTATCAAAACCAGTTGCACCACGAGCAATGTCTCTTTCACGTGCCTGAAAAGCAAGAATGAGACATGTAAGGGCAAGCAAGAGAGTTGTGACATGGGTAAAGCCAGCCCTGACTCACAGCATATTATTCAGTCCCGAGAAATAGATGTGAAACCTGAAGACTGGTAACCTACATGGACGCTGGGTCAAAACGTTTCCAACAGAAATTTTTATTGCTCCCCAGAAAAGTCACTGAAGTTGAAACATAGTCCAAAGATGAGCCCATTTCAGTGACAAGTCAGCTTGATCCTGTCTTGATCTGAAACAAAGATGTGTTTCAGAAATGCATTTCAAGTATGACACATTCTAAAGGTAGGAACTTCCAAACTGAAATTCCTACAGGTTTTAGTAGAGGAGAGTAACGCAATTTAGTGACCTCCACCGGAGAAAGGCAAACAACTCGGACATCACAGTTTGGGAGCAGTGTGCTAGCGAAGAGCATATGCCATACCCACCAGCCATACCCACATACAGGTGACAAGGAACACACAACCTCTAGCAAACCAGGCTTCAGTACTTCTGCTGCTCATAGAAAGCCATTTTTTTCCATTTGTTAAAATCTGTCCTTTCCACACTCCCAGATATTGTAAGCTAACCTCTTGTTGCTTTACCATACAGGAATATATGTATGCTACACGAGGAAAACACTTCTTACACAGATGCATCACGACTTTGCCGGGTGAGTCAAACTAGCATCACTGAGCAAATCAATATTGGAGGGTAAAAGCAGTTTTGCTAGGAAAACTGAAGCTATACCAGGGCACTTGCTAGATCCCAGCGCAGTAAAGCTGCGCAGGCAGAGCAGCCTGTAGTGCAGACCAGTATTGGGCACAATGTTCTCTACCTTCTCCTTTCTCCCGGTAGAAAGCAGATAGCTTACAGTAGTAATGTAATCATTATATCTGCCCATAAGCTGACCCATAAGGAGCTAGTGGATACTAAGAACTTCTCTCTTTGCTTACATTTTCCTTACCCATGAAGGAATAAATGTGAGCACAACATTTCCTCAACCATAGTTGTCCTGAAGGAAGGATGTAAGGCTGGGTTCTCCTCTTCCACTCGTTTTGCACAGTTCATGTAGACCATTCAGCTGTTCCTTTACTCTTTTATTTTATTTTTTGTACAAAAATGTAATCTATCGTGGATATTTTATGCATGACAATTAAAACACAGCTAGGAAACTATCAGAAGGAATAGGCTCTCCAACCTACTCTATTTCATTCAAGACAATTTTATCTAACCAATTTTTAACAAATTTAAAACATTGCCCATTTCTACTCTAGCTATGAGGCACTGGTAATCAAGTCAAGCACCATTGACTATGAGAATAGTGAACTGTAGAAAATGACTTCTCAGCATTATGTAGTGTCACAGCACAATTTAAATAACACGTTCATTATTCAAGGTCTCATAATTCGTACATATAGAAATAGATACAGGGAGCTGAAAGAGGCTTTCAACAGTTAAATAAATAAGTGACCTGTATCATTACAAGTGTACTGTACATTCCTTAAATATCTGATAGGTTGCTGGAAAGTCCTTCCCAAATTAAATCCAATGATACAAAGTGCCAATTTAGGATGAGAGATGCATATACAGTAGTGACGGCTATTACATGTTGATGCTGCTTTTAAATGAATGAACAGAAAGTTTGAGAGAAGCTGTGCTTTCTGTGTAGGAATCTTAGACATTATTATTATGTTGATGTGTAAAAGGAGTCTTAAAATTGTGATTACAGAAATCTAATATTAAAGTCATGGTCTTTTCTGTAATTTTAGTGAATGTTGGTGTCTGTTTCTGTGCAAGGTGGAATTTAATTGCAGAGGCTGTTGTCTTGTTTTCCATATGCATTTAGAAGATTTAAAATTAAAATTGTTACAATCACATTCTATCTGAAATTTCTGGTAGGAGCATAATTGAAGAGTATTCTGCAATTTTTGAAATAGTACTCAAATCCAGTCTCATAAAATTTCCTATAACTCAATAATGTCCTATTATAATTAGATGCATGAGAATTACAAAATATAATTATGACATGACTATTTATATATAGATAAAATGCACTGATATAATAACCTAAGCTGTTTATAACTAATTTTAAAGGAAATTTACCAATTTAATATATGCTTGTGTATTTTGTAAAAGGCCAATAAATTTGGCAAAACCTATTTAACAAAGACAAACGACAAAAAGACAAAGAAAAACACAAAAGAAAAAGACAAACCAAATTTTAACTATCAATTGTTGCCAAAGCAAAAGAATCTCAGAAGTCTTTCCTGCACCTGATACTTGCCCACTTGGGACATGTTATCTGTCTCTGCTGAATTTAAATTGTGAGCAAGAGATGAATTAATGCCATGCTGTTAAGTATCTCACCAGAAAAAATTTTTCCTTCTTCTCTAAGAAGGAAGCCTGTGTCTCTTGAAGGAGCCAGGGCATACAGCTGTATTCCCCTCATTACTGAGGAACAAATGAGATCCACTGTCCTCTTCTACCTGATGCTGGATCAAGTCTTTCAGAGGCCTGGTATTTCCTGGGCATTTATGAGCTTATTATTCACTCACTGTTGACCTCACAAAGCTGCTCTCCCAAAGAATAACACAATTTGCCTCACCATAGGGCACACAGGGAGGTTCATGCGCTCCTCTTTCTGGGTCGTCCTGCCCAGACGCCCATTTACCACTGGGACAGGGATTGAAAGTATTCTTGAAGCCTTGTAAATCTTCACTTTGCTATTTGGAATCTTCATTGATATTCCAAGCTTTCCCCTTCATTTCTCAGTCCCAGACATGAATATATAGCTTGCCTACGTCACTCCCCGTGTTTCACCAAATCCTTATGCCTACTGTCTCCTCCAGTCGTATAGCAGGCAGCCAGCTGTGCCTGACATGATCATAATCCCTTCTGAATCTCTCCTAACTTTCTGCCTGTCTTATATTCCACTATATCACAGAGAATTTGCTCTATAGATTTGCCTTAGTCTTGTTACCAGGCCATGTCCTATATCAAAAGCATCCCCTCTTTCTTAATACTTCTCAGTGTTACCAAGCTAGTGAAACTTCAATCCATTCTTTAGGCATTTCTACCATTTGTTCATGGCAATCCCCCCATACAGAATTTCTTTTCTATGCTGATTACTTCTCCATACACAATCCTTCCTGAATCCTTGTTCATGACTAAGGGGGAGATATTTCATATTTGCCAAAGGATAAGAGTACACATGAACTGTCACTGGTCATCTGTGAGCCTCTACTCCAGCAGGTCTTGCAGTATCTTGCTTATGTAGCCGTGTCTTACTTTGGCATCTCAGAGCAGGCTGGATCTATCCTGCCAATCAGATATGCTCCACAGTATGTCCTGCATCCTCCCCTGGGTACTCCTGCTGCAATTCAGCTGCCCAGTTGTGCTGTGCACCTTCCTCTGGTAGAGAAGCTGGCTCTGTGTGTAAGGAGGATGCTACTACAGATCCCTCAAAGTCCCACAGCCTCGATGGTCAGGAGATCACGATGACAGGCACACTCTGGAAAACAGTTTCCCTGTAGGGCACCAATAATCTTTATACCTTAGTGCTGGTGACCTTTACTGAGGTCAGACGAACTGCATGAAGTTGCAGTGGATTTGGCTTCATGTTATCTGGCTATTAAAAAAAGATCACCAGGCCATGCCACTCATTCAGTGAGCATGCTCTATGTTCCTATGCCTCCTCTGCTGCCTGTGTTGCTCTTCTGGAGAGCTAGCTATGTGCATGAACATGTCCCTGAAGGCCAGACCAAAATCCATCCTTGCCCTGTATCCTGTCTTTGGGCTATTAGCAAGAGATTCTTAGAGGATAAGAATAAGACACAGGACAAATCAGAAATCCCTGTGCACACTCTCTCAGCTTCCAGCAATCAGCTGCTTAGAGGACTTTCTGAACTAGAGCTTGCCACAGTACCATCATGTTAATAGTCCCCCATGGACCTATTGTCAGTAATGTATCTTATTTTTTTGAACTCGTAACATCCTGTGGAATGAGTTCCACAAAATAATTATGCCCTGCATGACAAAAGTTTGCTTTAAATTCCCTGTGTGATTATAACATCGGAACCCCCTTAGGTCCTGTATTGTCAGAAACAATGCATTAGTCACTCCCTAATCACTTTCTCCATGTCACTCATTATTGTGCACATCTCTATCTCTTTCCCCTTAGTGGATCCTCTGAAGGGTCCAGATTATTTAGTCTTCCCCTGTTATCTTTCCCTGTACCTTTCCTAGTTCTATTCCTTTGAAATACAGCAATCAACCAAATACAAGATACAAGATGAGGGCACATGAGAAATGTGCAAACAACAGATTTTAACAGTCTGATTTGACTGGTCTTTCCTGTGACTAAATTGTACTTCGCAAGTTTGACCACCACCAGGACACAAATCAAACCAATTAAAACAGTACTGGCTAACAAATGGTAGTAATATAATAAACAGACTGGTTTCTCAAGGAACAGTGTGAAACAAAAAGTAAAATAAACAAGTGGAATAAAATATAATCACAAGATAATTTTGAAAACTAAACAGTCGGTCCTTTTCCCCAGAATCTAGTGAAAGCTTCTTTGCTCTGGGAGGAAATTCTCAAAGAAGTTTACCACTTCAGGGGAATGAAAAATAAAGGGAAATGCAGAGTTGACTCTTGAGGTCTCTGTGATACAGCAGACAATTGCATCTGCTCTGCTATTGACCCCTGGAACAGGGTTTCAGAAAATCCTTGCATTTAAGAAACACTACATGACAGCTTATTACTTGCTAGGACTGTCACTTATCTCTGGCTGCAAGTGACTCAGCTAAACAAATAGCGTCTCATACATTATTATGTATCTGTTCGCAATAAGATTGGTTTTCTTATGCATGGTCAGCACAACAGTTTTTCTCTTCAAAAGGCAAAAAAGCCTAAGGTATAGTTAGGCTGAAGAGCTGAGTATTTCAATAAGATACTTCTAGAGGCACCCCTGGACACTCCCAAAGCACCTATATCAGGAGTTGGGTTCCTCACCATTACTTGCTTTGTGCTGACAAACTCTTGCCATTTCTCTCTAATTCACAGCAGAATCAAGGTACCTCTTCACCAGGACAAAGCACCTTTGTAGTCACATTTAGCTACTGGGAGGCAAAATCCTAGCAAGGATGTGCCAGTCTGCAACTGGTTTAGTTCCTTCACAAGCTGAGCCTCACATAGTGCACACGATTGTTACAAACTGCCTTGTCCTCGTTACGGTTTTCTCTTATTTGCTCTTTTCCTAGTGAAACAAAACTTTCTTGTTCAGAAAATAGCTTTTATACAGCAGTCAGTAACTGATTTAACAGCCAGTAACAGAAGTTACTTCAGTGGGATCTGGAATTGCCTTCTTCAAACTACCCTTAAGAATTAGTACCTTTAATGACCTATAGAGTTAAGCAACAAGGCTCCTGCCTGGTTGACAGGGATCCAGACAAGCTGTCAATAATTATGCAAGATCAAACTCCCACGTATCATGCCCAGCATAACTGAAAGCATTGCTGTTTTCTTTGATCTTTTAAGTCAGTAGATATTTGAATATTCTTCGAGGAAACACTAATATGCCAGGTCTCCTCTGTTAACGTTAAGAAAACATTAAACAGGTTAAGCAGGCATCTCTTGTTCTGCTGGCTTTACTAATCTAAAAGTTCGGCTGTCAATTGACAGGTAGTTATTGCAAATTCCATGAAATATGTGTGTGAAAATAACTTCTTTCCCTATGCTTCTGGATAGAGAAGGAAAAATGGAGCATGCTGTTACTTATTTGTTACTGAATAAGTGTTCTGAATTTCTTCTCAAGCAATAAAGAACTTGCATCTAACCCCAGTGCAGATCCAAACCCCAAACGCTGACATTTGCTAAGGGCAAACCCTGCTCTGCCACAGCTGCAAACCCGGCTGGGGTCCAGGGCCCTCCTGCCATCAGGGCTAACTCAAATTCATGTCATGGGTCCAAGCTGAGAACTAAGATTCTTTATCTATAGAAAGCATCCAGACAGAGCCTTTTGACCCACACACACTCTTTCCTGCTTTCTTGCTCTCACTTTTATAATTGAGCGTAGTTGCTTTTGCAATAGATGTGATGCTGATTTGAAAAATGAGTCCTCAGGCCAGCAGGAAGATGTACATCACCAGTGCAAGAGTAGCAAACCAGATCAGGAACTCAAGACTAGCTCATACCACCTCTTCTGCAGCCCAAGATACTAAGTTCGAATGGCAACATTTACACTTACACTGCCCAGATATAACTGGACATGATGTGAGGCGATGGAAGATGAAAACTCTTCTCTGGGGGGAAGTTTTAAGATACTTTTATGGGATCTGTTAGCACGATATGGTCATGGGAGAAAGCAAAGAAAGACTGTGTAAACCAGTTGTGATGCTGGTTTGTGGCATGGGACTTACAGTGATGCAGGGAACGAGGAGAAAAACATTCTGGTAATCATCTAAATTTAGGTGATTTGACAAAGGGCTTACAATCTCCACAGTAGATGGTGTGAAAAGGTGGGAAAGCAGCTTTTCACCTAGGCAAAATGAAGGAGCTACAGCCACAGAGAAACACACAAAGTGTGGAAGAACCACTTGCATTAGGAACTGTGGCTAAGATGAGTCTTTGGAGAAGTTAACACAGGTTGTGATAAAATAAACAGATGAAAAAATGAGAGCATATAATGCTTAGTAAGCATATGGGAAGAATATTTTTTTAAACAAGCTTGACTTTTTTTTATTTGTCAAAAAAAATTGCATTTGCATCTTAAATTCATATTTTTAAATTTTTTTGCATTACATTGTTTAAAAACAACACTACTCAAAATGTGTAACATAGTAAAACATATTAAAAATTAACAATAGCACAGTTATTGGTATCATATCTGAATATGGGTGCATCTCATAGTATTGCCAGTGTTTCTATTACTTTTTTTTAAAACTTCTTTTTACTACATTCATAACAGGAATTGATGGAAATATATTTATCTCTCCAGGACAGAAAATACTTCAAATATTTTAAATTGGCTAATTTAAGGTATGCGAAGAAAAAAAGGTCAAATAACCATTGGAGAGAGGAGGACTGGTCAGTTATAACGTGCTATTTGAATCGGCTTGTAAAATGAATTAATATTTTTTAAAAGGTTTTAATACAGGCAGAAATAAAGTCAGATATGTCAACAGAGAGAATGTAGGTCACACTAACAACACAGAATACCATATCCTGAAATGCAGTGACACTGAAAAGGACTTCAGAAAATCAATTTACCATGAATTCCCTACGCAATCCATGGGCTCAGGTTAATGCAATACTTGCATGATTATGCAGGAGACGATGATATTACAGGTACGTATCACTGATGGGACCAGCATTGCCATGTCCAGTTCTGGTATCCAATTTTCAAATGATGATGATTCTGGAATATTGCAAGGAAATCAAGAATGAGTCACTAAATTATTTGCAATTGTGGAAGCAATGTCAAACTGCAGACAGCCACCCCAAAAAAAGGTAGAGATAACGCATCACAGTGCCAGGGAAGTACTGGGAAGGGACAGTCCTGACAGCAGTGGGCTTTCAACAAGGGAGTAAAGCTATACAAGTAATTAACAATTAGAAATACAAGTTAGACAAATACAGGTTGGAAAAAATGTGTTCATTATTTTAACAAGTAAGTATTAGGTTAAAATTAACTGCTTGAGAGCAGTTGATGTAATAACCTGGTGTCTTTTCATCAAGAATGAGTGCCTTTACAAAAGCTACACTGCAGCTCAGCTGGGACTTGGGGGCTGAAATCACATGGCTGGTGTGATGCAAGAAATAACACAAGATGTTCTTAATAACCATAAAGCCACAAAATCTTAATACAGCCAGTAGAATAGGGATATTTTGACACAAAGAGGAAGCAGAAGTCAAGGAAAAATAAATGTTTATGTTTACATGGTAAGCTGTTTACCAGTTAGCTTTCAAAACAGAAGAACCTACATCAGCTGAAACCAACACAAAAATACACAAGCTACTGCCTTAAAAAACGCAGGAGAGAAACCAGATCTGTGAAAAAAATTTCACAAGCAAGTAGTCAAAATAAAAAAAAAGTAATTCTTTCATACATGCATACAGACAGAGGTACATATCCAAGAAGCAGGAGGATTGAAGGAGGAAGACATTTAAGGATGATGTGTTCAGAGATACCAAATACAAAAAGAGGATTGTAAGATGTCATTTCTGCACACCTATTCTCCCATGTAAGAAAAATAAATCAATATTAAAGACTGTTTTCAAGGCAGAAAGTGTTGCAACATTTGTGTTTGGGAGCAACAGATCTCCAGAACTGGCTTGCATGCATGCAAATATTTTCAACTAAGTGTCGGAGGAACTAATTAAAAACCCTTACATCCTTGCTCATTACCATCAGCTGCTGGAGAGCTGGAAGATGCTACATGTGTATTAGCTTTAAAAAACATGTTGAGCTAGCCTTGAAAATTGCAGTCCGCTAAACGTTACTCTACCACCAGGAAAATAAAACTCTTAAAACAAAAATAAAGCAAGAAAACAGCCAGATTATAATTATGTAAAAGAGGAGAAATAGTGCAGAATTTTTTAAACGAAAACTGCCTGAAGTGCAAGCATATCCGATTAATGCACTGCTCTTTCTGAAAACAGCTGATAGCCTTCATCACAAGAAGTGACAAAGGGAACAAAACCAACTTGGGAAGTAAAAATCACCAAAGAAGAGGAAGAAGAAAAGGCTTTCAATTGCTTTGACAATGAGGTGACTCAAAGAACTGCGTTAGGTACAGTGTTGTTTAATATGTTAGCAAACAGGAGAAAGGGATTCAAAATCCAGCTGATAACACTGTAATTTGATAGAATTATTGAGACTTGTTCGATATTATGAGAATATTATGAACCACTCCAGAAGGACCTAATAAACTAACTAAATAGGCAGAGAGATGGCAAATGAAGGTCACTGGAGGGAGACGCATGTGAATGCATATTAGAAAGAATTACTCCCATGCCTCTGTGCTAAAAGGCCTGCACTGACACGGCCTTCCAACACATACAAAACCGTATTTGTGGGGAGTAGTGCTATTGACACTGCTGGAAGAGCTCCGGTAGGGAAATGAAATGCTTGTCTGGATCCGGCCCTACACTGAATTTGCGACTGTCATGGGGGGAGGTGGAACGAAGTAAAACTGTGGGCAGCTGGCCGAAAATCTGTCCATGTGCAAGAACAGGCAAAGAAATAAAGCAAAACAAAACATGTTCCTTCTGCTCCACCATAAACAACTCGACCACGAAAAGAAAGACGAGGTACAGACTGAACTAGGAAATAGTGAGGCCATTGCAATTTCATTTTGTAAAGGGGTGATTTGGCCTTTCTGCTCAGCATAGCCCAAGGAACTGCAGAAATGAAATGGGTCCCAGAAAAGGCCACAGACACGATTAGCTTGCTGAGGAGAGAGCAGGGGGAAGCTCACCCCCGGTGATGCATCCGTCCGCTCCCCACAAGAGCTGAGCCGGCATCGGGAGATTCTGGGAAGAAGATGTAGCTAATCACCCCTGGGGAATTATCCTGGCAAATTACCCTGGGGACCCCGGGGAGGGTTGGAGGAGAACCATGTTGGAGTCATGTTCCCTGCAGCGTGTTCCCAGCCCCTGGGAGAGGGCTAATCCCAGGGATGTGTGAGCCCTCCCGACCCCAGAACCGACATCAGGGCCCCTCTGCAGGGACCACAGCTCAGGAGGCCCGGACAGCATGGCCACCTCTGTCCCCTCATGCAAGAAGGACCTGCCAGCACAAGAGATTTTGGAGCCTTCTTCAGGATAAGGGCCAAATGCCTTAAGCACCCCAGTAAACGTAGCCCCAGAAATGCTCAATAATATTGGCTTCATTTATGTGAAAATGGGGGCTTCATGAGGGCTTGGACATCTGATTACATAGCAAGTTTTAAGACTAAACAAAAAGGGTCTATCTTCATAATAGAAAAAAATAACATTTTATTATAACTGTATTTCTGAAGATATTAATGACAAAACACAAATTGTTCAGTATTTTCTGGTGTAACAAGCAGATATAGAACAGAATAAGAAAATATCTGGATGTTTTACATTACGCTTTTATGTATTGTGCATTGAGCTTGCCTAAGAGCTAAACAGCATTTGATTTGTGCCTAACAATAAATAGAAAAAGGATTGCCAATTAAGAATGTGGGGCATCTATTTTTAACAAAATGTTTTTAAACTTTTGGCGAACTACGAGAGAAAGGCAGTGCCATCTGTTGGGGAAAAGCAGCCGGTTCAGGGAACGGCAGCGGGCATGTCGCCGCTTTGCCTTGGGTGGAACAAAAGCCCGTTTAGACTCAGTACGTGACAAGCCTGGTTTGATGCAGGAGAAACTTTTGCTGGTGAATAGAAAGGAGAGGTAAAACAATCTAGATGGATTCAACACTGAACCGTCTTAACCAGCAGCTATTAGATGTATTTAATACCTTCGCGCTCTTTCCCAGAAGCAGGTCCAGGTTCACGGAGGCCGGTCACGGGGTCGGAGACTGGAGCAAGGAGGGCAGGAGAAGCCACGGGGCGGTAAATCCACGCGACTTCGGCCACCGCAGCAGCAACAGAAATTTTCCGTCTTTGCCATTTCATGAGTCAGCACTTGTGATGTCAAGAGTTTACAGTCAAACTGAAGCAAGCAGCAGTCCTGCGTGGGAGGAAGATAGATCTGAGCTCCACAAAGGGATAAGCTGGCAAGCTTAGGTGGTCTGTCAATAATTAGGGCTTGTGTAATTTTTACTCAGCATTTGCAGACTGCTAGTGATTTCGCTTTAAATATGCAGCAGTTGAATGGTTGTAGCCAAATGCAGGTTTGGATAGTTGCACTGAATTCCAAAGGCAACATATTTAACATTTAAATACGCTGCATGCAGCTTATGAATTATTTACTTACACCAGCCTTTCTGGAGATGTATGTATATTCTCACACCCACACATGTACAGCAGCACAAACACACCTATGTATATCAGCTGATTTTAGCTAATCATGCTTTTCTGTAGCTATTTAGCATGCTACTATTTTCATTTACAGGTCAGGGTAGGGCAGTGGCTATCAAATATGGACATTTTTTGCCCAGTGAGGGACTGACACATCGGCTAGAATCACGTTGATGGTTATTCAACAGAACTGCAGTAGCCGCTATTTTTGCTCCATTCCCACAGCAGCAATAAAACAGTAGCACAAAACAGAAAGTGACACACCAGATACATTGAACAGCAGCTGCCCTTAAAATCCAAGCAGCCCCCATGGACTGATTTGCCATTCGCAAACGGCTACCTTTTTTTTTTTTTTTGTACTGAAGGGGTGTAATTAAAGAAGAAGAGGGGGAAAAATGGCATATTAGCAGTAAGAACAAAGAGTAAACAATGAGAACAGAAATACATTTCCTCAATTGAATAATCGTGCTTTGAGATGTGCACGGAGAGGAACGCATCAGTAAGGTGTTTTCTTTAAGAAAAGATTATCAGGAATAGCAGGCGGAGAGTCTCATGCTTCACTCTCCAGTCCTTGCCTGATTGGTAAAAAACTCATTTTTTAGTCAATACCAAAGCAAGCAGCTGTATATAAAAGCTACATAAATGGTGAAAGCATACATCAAATGTGCCCTTGGGCAGGATTAATGTATAGACAAGCTTTTGGAAAAGAATATTTTTCTTTTTTAAACAGCTAAATGTATTTTGAACTAAGCCAGGAAGACTTGTTTTTATGGTGTTCCATGCTGCCCTGTTTTAAGTATTGCATGTCATAAGATACGAAATGGAAAAAGCACTTCTCTGGTGCCAAAGGGGAGAGGGACTTGAAAGAACCACTCACAGAAGTACCATTTCACTTGTAAGAAGTGCACTCTGATTTTTTTTTTCCGACTGAACTCTGTAAGTGTGCAAAGTCCAAGCAAACAGAACATTAATCTTTGACAAAGCAAACCTAAAATTGTATAGGCTTGGATTGCAATCATAATTATATTGTATTCAAATTCCAGGGCTCCTTTCTGAATAAATGCACTTAAAGTATTCTGTGGAACAATATTCCGTGGGGAGACTGAACAGCACTTTCAAACTCAAGATGATATACAAGCCAACCAGAACCAGAATTGGAGCTAAAAATATTCAATGACCCTATCACTGCATAGCTTGTGAAAGTAGTCTTTTTTTCATAACATATGTTCACAGATATGTCATCATCATCTGTTGTCAGACTAGTGGCAAATAAAGACTTGCAAATTTTCCTAGATTTTTCACATCTCTGCCTGTTCCAGCAGTAACATTGCCTGCTTGCCTTTTATTCATCGTCTGGCATGTTCTAGTAATTCTCAGTCATGACAAGATCTTGTGCCCTCAATATTTGTTTGCTTGTTTGTGGGTTTTTTTTAACAGATGTACAGCAATTTATCTTCTTTTTTTCCTCTTTCTTATTATTTATATTACATTTATTTCTTCTGATTTAAGAAGAACAGGAACCCCTTTACATCCTGCACACACCCTCAACACCTTAAGACTCAAGTCATCCTCTTATTTAATATCAACAAACAAAACAGCTATACCCGATACTGGATGAATATGTAACTATTAGCATAGCAAAGCTCAGCTAAAAGGTCTGTCCCCAGTACTTCTAGTCTGGGGATCTGGAAACACTTCCCAGCTCCTGTGACTGTTCTGCTGGCATGTCAGGATGAGTCCCAAGTCTTAATCATCTCTCATACTCTGATTTTCACTGAGAGAAGGCCAAGGCACACAGGTTAGGAACACGCCACAGCATCTTCTAATAGGTCTGGATGATGTGAACAATAAAGCATTGGAACTACAGGGTACAGCCATAGAGTGTGATATAGATTTTGCTATTTCCAGCACTGGTATGAGGGTTTTTTTGCCCCAAACTCAGGAGTTTGCAGTACAGAAAAGTAATTTTCAAAGTGCGAGAGCATTAGTGGCTGGTACCTACTGCTAGAATTCTTTAATCATACCAAATAACCCACAGTTTTACTAAAAATTTGTTATTCTGCCTAGTCAGGCCTGGATCAGCAAGCAAGGTAAATATGTGCAGAACTTCACACCCAGCCAGTGGGATGACCCAAGTGAGTAAAGACAGCATTGTATTAAAAAAGTGTATTAACAATGCTCACAATAGGTCAAACCCATCCACTAGGAAAATTCCATTTACCTTAGGGATGCTATACCAAACATACAAATTTTAAGGCTATGAGTCAGTTTCCCTGATGCTGATGGGAATTTTAACCTCAGTCAAGGAAGTGTCTGGGCCTGAAGGAGCCTGAAGACGCCAATAATCACTAGCAGGTGATGAGTGTCTGTGCTGAATGATCCCATTTAAAATCCTGCCAGGCATCTATTTGCCTCTTTGGCTCCTTAGTTACTTTTGTGTATCTGGCCTTTGTTATTTGGAGAGTCTTTGGTTTATTCTTCTTTCTATAGTCTTTTGTCTTTGAAGGATTGATTTATTACTATCTGATATGAGCTACATAATCCAGCAAAATTGCCTTGTCTCAACAGTTTATAGTTCTACTCAAGATTTATGTTACATCCATCCTTCCAAGGAAAGTACTTGCTTTTTCTTCTTTACGATTTTAAATATTTGCCTATTCAGAAATAAAATCCTCTTTTAGGTAAGGAAATTAACCTAAAATCTGAATCACTTCAAACTCTGAGATAGCTCAATTTAAGATGTGCATTTTGCAACATAAAAACATACACGTTCCCTGCCATCCATGTTGTCCAGTACATTTTTCCTAATGCGCTTGGAATGTTCCTACCCCTCACTGCAGCTCTTCCTCAGAACTTCCTCGCCTTCTGTCCAGGCTTCTCTTTCCTTTTTGTTGTTTCACCTTGTTTAAAACACTGTGGCCAACATAATTTTCATTGGTCTAATCACGTCATTCATTCCATCTTGAACCTCTGTGACTTTTTTCTTCACTGCCCGGGATGAGGGTTCTACCTTCAGCCCATGTATAATTGTCTCCTTGATTGCTTAATCTCTTACCTATCATCTTTTACTCATCCTTGGTCACACACTGAAGTCCCTTTTTCACTTCCCTCCCAGATGTGGATTCTGCCTTAAAATCATCATGAAAGCAAATGTTGTGAAAGCTCCTGTAACAACAGCTTGTTTCTTAAGCAATGATGAATGCTGCAGTTCAACATAAATAGCTATTTTACTTAGCAGTGAATGGTTCTATTAGAACACTGTAAACAGAGTTCTGGAATGCACTTAGCTGGCACTTTGTGGGGTGCACCTTGCCATGAAATGCAACACAGAAGGGGATGGTCCTAAGAACAGCAGCTTTACATCCTCCAGCACTTGTGCATCCTCCAATTGTGGAATTGCATGGGGAAACTGTGAACAATTCTGTAGCTCAGAGAGCTCCAAGGAAGGAGCTCCAATGAAGGACTTACCACCTCCTTCCAAAGTTTCACAGTGCCTATACTGACCCTCTAACGGCTGTTTGGAGCCCTCAGTCTGCTGGAGAGTTGTAACCCCTTCACAGCACCATTGCACCAAGGAGTGTCAGCAAGAACAGAACACGGTCCTCTAGACGTGAATGTTCAGTGAATCAATGAAGTTGTGAAGAGGGGAAGGGCACACGGCCTGGGTTTTTCTTCTGCAGAAGTTCTGGCCCCAGCTGTTGGGTCTGGAAGTATTTTGCTCTGGAAGACACTTGCATTGGTACTTTAAGAATCTAAAATGATCTTCAACATCTTCCACTTCCACTCATAAGCAAACATAAAGAAGGCCAAACACGCAGTTTTCACACCAGTAAAACTCACATTAAAAGTGGGAATGTTGTGGAAATGAAAAGCCTCTGAAAAATCAGGTGACCTTTATATGGACCGCTTGACTCACCTATGTAGCTACACTCTTTCTTGCCTCCTTTTCTTCAAAGGTGTCAGAAGTTCTGCAGCCTCTAGGTACTTCAGCAGAAGGCACAGATGCTTGATGTCTTTTAACGATCAACCCATTAAGTTTGATGCCACTGACCTCTGAAGCAGTGCTTACTACGCACAAAATATGATATTAAACATTTTAAAGAGGGTTTTTTATGTTTCATCTCAAAGCAAGTATTTCTGATTAAGACAGTTCAATTCCTATCACAGTTTGCATCTAAACCTTTTTAATGTTTATAATACTCTTTTATACCCAAAAAAAGAGCGATGACTAACATTAAGCGTGCAAGCAAATATTTTTAAGCCCAGAACATGGCCAGGTAGGCTTTGCTGCTCTGAATTAATCTACATATGGGATTTCTGATGTGATCATGCACATTTATGATGACTGCCAATCAAACATTTGATTTTACTGTGATATTTCAGATCAACAACTGAAATCCGGATGTGTTTGTGTCACGAGCTCTATGCACTCTACTTGAAATGATTTGTCTTTAAAAACAGAACTGAGGATGCACTCACGCTTGCAACACTATCCTGAAATGTTCTTGTGCGCAGCAGAGCTTTTGTGGGATAATCCAGCCACCTGGGTCCAAATTCCCTGACACTCTGGGCAAGAGGCATGTGCAGATGTGACTCCATCTCTTCTCGGTGCAACAGCTGGAAGTATAAGACAAACCATTATCACATTCTACGCCATTATTATGGCCACTTCTACTTTAATTCGTTTGCACTGAAACCCCCAAACTTTTACTATACAATCTCCCCTCTAAGGATAGCATAAAACTTTATATAATTGTCACAAAACCAACAAAAGGCATACATATTTTTTCTCATGTCGTCTGTACACAGCTGGACAATTTAAAAAAGAAAATGGTTTATATAAGCAGTACATTTGGGACCTGCCATGTTTTATCAATTTGTTGATCAGTTTTATCAATTACCTTTGCCTCTTTTTTACTATTCAAGTTGAGGATTTCTGCCCTGGTCAGTGGCTTCCTCTTCCTTCCCTCATGTACGGGAAGAGGAGGGATGAGAACCATAGAAGGGCTGGAGGGATGATGACCTGTAGGGAACAAAAGGAGCAGGATAGGCTATGGAGTGCATCACATAACCTGGGGGTACAGCTATGAGAATTTTTCAGACTGACTTTATGAGGACCATGGGGTTAGTCAAAATACTAACTATGGGGGATTTTGCATAGATCTAATGCTTTAACATCCCCTCCACCCCCAAAATAGTGGAATATTTCTGGTTACAACACAGAAAAGTTGTTGTTAAGGCTTAACTCAGAACTTCTTAAAACCAATTATTAGTTTTTTACTTTGTTTTATCATTCCTCTAAGCCTGGGTACTAACTGATGCTGTAGATGGAGTTCATGTGCACACATGTGAGTCACACACCCGGCTGCTCACTTGCACAAGGAATCAAACGTAGATGCCCAGATACTGTCACCCAGCTCTTACTAAAGTCCTCAACTACCAAGAGAAAAGAGGGGTTCACAGATTTGACCAGCTCCATCTGGAGTTTAAAATACTCCTACTTTCAAAAGGAGTACGAAGGACTCTTCATTTCTGTGTGTGGTAAAACCCTTACTCTCTGTCTGCCATTGGCATGGTCCAACGTGGCTTTCAAGCTCCCTGTGACACGATGGAGAAGCACAGGAGTGTGCACAGCTACACAGCATCTCTCTCCCAGCCACCAGCCCGGCTGCGCACAGCCCTGCTCAGGGCTGTGGGTGAAAGTGTGCCCAGAGGACAGAGAATGGACTCGCTCTTATTAGAGCTACACTTTGGAACTACACCACAGAGCCCAAATATGCAGCTCTGAGTCGGGTAAAAAGATGGGAAAGAGATACAGGGAAGTGCTCACCGTAGCCAGGGGACCTACATTTACCAGTCTGGGTCACAAATGCAGTTTATTTTCATAATTTCTGATCATTAACACATTTATTGGATCACCCAGTTCAGATGTGTGTGACTTCTCAAGCATGTTCCTTGTTTACTAAAGTTGCATGGCACTTCCCATATTCTAAGGAGAATGTATATTTTTAGACAAGAGCCTAAGTGAAGATGCTTTAAAGAAAACAGCTACAACCAATCAGAAGTACTCTGACAAAAAATTTTCACTGATTCATGGAACCGTGCCCTTTCTTTTCTTTTTTTCAGTAGGAAGAAGGTCAGAGAAATATTTTTTGGAACTTTTAACAGTTTTCTGAGGAAAAAAAAAAAAAGAAAGAAAAAAGCTATAGAGGATAAAGACATTACCATATTCACCTGAGACATAGTAGACCCAGATTCAAGTTGAAGCTTTACCTGATTTGATTTTGTCCTCAGTATATCCCAGGTGAGTGCCCTGACCAACTGCATGCATCTCAGCGTCTGGTACTGGCCCAGGGAATTTATGGAGCCTGGGAATTAAATATGTTCCTTGGATATTCATACAGAAGGCAGGACAATGGCAGGAGTGGGAGCCAAACCTGCACAAATAATAGGAAAGAAAAAGAGGTGCAAAAAGAAATTTTCCCAAATGAAATGAAAAAACACACCATTTTATGACATGTCAGTCAGAAAATGCTCTAAAACAGTAAGATGCCTAGTTCCTCTAAAACCAGGAAAAACAGAATTTCTTCCATCAGGTTGAAACCCCCATTTACAGTGATAAATATGCTTTAACCATCCTCTTGAAAAAATATATAAGGATCATCAAATTCTAATATTCCTAAGTTTGAGGAAAACTCCCAGTGACTTTATTAAGAGTTTTGTCTTGATGAATAGAGATTTGGGAGTTCAGGAGGTGGCCCTGATATTTCAGGGTCAAATCTCTTCAGTAGCACAACAGAACACAAAACAACCAAGCTCAAAGGAATCACCCAGAACTCTGAAATTCTTCTCCTCCCCCTAAGGCATCATGCAGCAATGTACAAGTTGCAAATGTGATGTGCGATTTGCCTTCTATTTGCCAAGATTTGGATTCCTTTTCTGATCCAGACTATTGTGCTATCACACTGAATGCCACTGTGGTCTCAGTAAATGCCGTAAGATGCTACAAGTCCATGGTTTCTCAGACTCTGCATTTCCCACGCTGCTTAGATTTACTTGTCACTATTTTCCTGCTTGATAACTGCAGGGATGAGAATATTAGGAGTGGCAGTCTAATCAGTGACCACTCTGGGCATTCAACCTGTCAGAGCTGAAAACTCATGAATGAGCTGCAGTGGGTCAGTGATATGCTAACACATCACCCAGAGCAGGAGGTTCCTCTGCAACAGAGCCCTTCTTTATCATGTACCCAAGAGAGAAATGGAAGCCGTAAAATAAATTAAAAAAAACCCCAACCCAAAATCAAGCAAGGATCAAAAACCACACAACACAGATCTAAGTCTTTTCTCAGCTTGGTGAAAATCTAACAAATATTTACTTGTCCTTTAGACACGGTATCACACAGATATTGAATTAAAGATGATTTTTTTTTTTGCAAAGTAATATCCCTTTCTCACACAGTGGATTCAAATATGAAATGTGCACAATTTCTTATAAATCTCATCAATAGCGATTTAAATATATATATATAACAAAACCCACAAGTACAAGTAAATGAATTCAAATGTTCACTTTGCTCAATTAAAGCTCAGCCAGAGATGGGCCTGGGCAGCTATGGCCCCAGTTCAACAAACCACTTAAGCATATGCTTAAAACAAGCTCTGGATCAATTCCCAGTGAGGATTAATGCATATTCGTAAATGCTTTGCTCCTTTGGAGACCGCAGAACGAAATATCCCTGGAAAAGCCTTAAAAAGTAAAAGCACAATTTTGGTTGCTTGTTTTTAAATTAGCTTAAGCTAAACTGAATATTCTAGACTCAGCAAACTCTTCACAGACAAATGTTTATTTTCAATCTATAGCACCTTGTGCAATGACATTAAAATTTGAGAATGTAGCAGGGGGCGGCCACAGGGAAAGATGACGACAGAAGGTGGAGGTTAATGCAGAAGGACTGTCTGAGCTTTCCAAGTACATTATAATAGAAAGCACATGAATAGGATGGCTAAACCGGTAAATAATGATAAATCAATCTACTGCTATTTCTGTGGCTCTGCGAGATGCACACATCCTGACACTCCTGTTTATGTATTAAATTGAGAATTTGAATTGATACAAAGTGAAATGTTTTCTTCCCCTCAAGCTCCTTTTGTGCCTAGATGGACTGACGTTCACACTCCACTTTTTTCTTTTGGTTAACCAAAGAAATAAATTCTTGATTAGACCCAGATTATTCATGTTTTGCAGAGAATTTTTTGCCTACACATACAAGTCCTGCTGGGGTAAGCCAGCAGAGACCTATTGACTTAGTGTCGTAGCAAATTACATGGCCCTATAGTCAGATGAAATATTAACTCAAGGGACTGATATTTTCACTGGATCAAAGACTGACTAATGAGAAACAGAATACTGGTTTTCAAAGAGGGTTTAAAAAGTTAGAACAAAACACAGATCACTTAATATACTGCAAAAGTTGCAGTAACTTCCTGACAGTTTGCTTGCCTACAAACCTCTTAGCCCTGATTTATTAATATTAGCTGCTGTGCCAAGTTCATGTCATAAAGGATAGATGCTGTGTGCCCACGCTCTGCTTGGAACTGCATAAACACGATCATCAACTAGATTTGACATCATAATCAAAACAATGAAAATAAGTTAAAGGTGGCAGGCAATATCCAAGAAACTGTATTAAGAAGCTCTGGCTACATTAAGAAAAATAAAATTTGTCCCCATTGATGGAGGGAAGGACCTGTTTTTTAAAGGAATTCAGGTGCTTAAAGAAGCAGATGGGTGCACAGTGGGATTTTTAGAAGCTCTTAGATGGCAACTCCCACTGAAATCGCTGTGTATTAGGCAGCTAGGTATTTCGGAAAATTCACATTACCTGCATCTTTAAGCACCTAAATACCTTTAAATATTTGGCCCAAAGACAGCTTACTGTAACGTCATAGGAAACAGAATAGTCCCTGCTTAAGGGAAAATAGTTTATTGTATGGTCAATTAATTTTCAAGCAAGAGAAATCCATATAAGCAATTTGTAACAGAAATAAGGCCAGAACTCCTGAGCTATGACTTCTGAACAGTATTTTGTAATTGAAAGAAGAGATACGGTACAAAAAAAAAAAATCTTGTGCATTTTTTGGCAAGATTATAACAGAGATGATAAGGGTACAGATTAGGTGCTCGTCTTAAACTGGAGCACATCTGGAATGCATGGGCCTTAATCCCACCGAAGAATAAGAGACAAATGTCATACCTCGGTGTTTGTGAAGGGAGTCAGGGGCTGGTAAGTGCGAGGGCTATGGGAGGGACACACCCCCCACAGAGAAGTCAGGCAAATGGACATAGGCATCATTTGTCTCGTTGATCTGGGAGAACAACATCAGCAGTCGCAGTTTCTGGCCCGACAAAGCTCAGGAATTCCAAACGTGAACCCGTAAGATTTTTAAGGACATTTATGCCCATCACTGTGATGGGAAGGGGGCTCTGCAGGTGCCACAGAGCTGAGACACTGCATTCAAACTTGCTCACTGCCATTTAGTTTTCTAATTCCACTGGTCCAAGTGCAAAGTGAAGAGGAAGAAAGAACATCCCGCACAATTCTTTGAATCGCTGCTTCAGCAGTGGGAGCCACAAGTAAAGAAGGCCATCTACAGCCTACCTTGCATCCAGGCTTTGCCCTGTTAGCCTGAGGCACTGGAAATCAAACAAGTTTCTTGGCTTACCTTTTACAGAAGAGGAAAATAAAAGTTATAGTTTTGCGCTGTGCCACCTTTCAGTGGCAGAAGAGGATTTCTCCTGCATCACCAATCTGTGTATCCCATCCAAGTCACTTCATTTAATGTGGAAAAAAACAAGCAGTGACAGAACAGGGCCCTTCGAGTAAGGCTCCCAGCATAATGCAGCCACAAGAATTTAACAAGTGGGATTTACTTAACTGGTCACTAAGTGTTAGCATTGCTTTAAAGACATATGGCTGAAAGTGTTTCTCTGGCCATAAAGAAACAGAACCGAGAGAGCAGAGAAAATGCCTGGCAAGCAAACTCTCTCCCTTTCGTTTAATAGCTCTCTTCAGACTTGTAAGCCTAGAAAAAGCTTCATTAAAGTTAATGGACAAATATTCCAGGAAAAAAATATTAAGTTCTTCAAGGTTACTGGGTTTGGTCTGAGCATGCAAAATTTCTCTTCCTTGCTGGGCTCGCCCCAAGAAAGCAATCTTCAGGCAGAATTACATAAATATTGACAGCTTTCAGGCTGGCTTTCTATCTCAGACCTGATGAGTTCACGGGCCAGGTTCATAAGCCTTGTAAGCGGGCACGGCTTCACTGAAGTCAGTGGGAGACCTGCACACATCACAGGAGCCTTCCATAAATAGAACAGAGTTGTGTCCATTTGTACCAGAAATGAGCGCAAATTACTGCCAGCATCATTACAGAGAACATTTTTCACCCCATAGACTTCAGGCAAACGGCTCCTAAAGATACCATACAAAAATACTCCCTCCAAGTCACTTCCTTAGCTACTGCTATGGCATCCTTTCCCTTAACATTTAAACCCTCTCTTCTACAGCAATGCTAATTGCAATTAGCCTTGCTATACCTCCAGTGTGCCGCTATGCTTACTTTTCAGTAGGTGACTCAGGCACAGATTGTGACCTTCACTGGGTCCCAGTGAGTCGATGGGGAGACACAGCAAGGTGCTGGGACAAAGAAAGTTGAATATAATCCCTTATATAATGGATTTAACACTCAGTCTTTTCCCACAGAAGAAATGCTTTAAATAGCTTCTTCATAGATTCATGGTACAGAAAGAAGTAAACTTACCCTGCTGCATGTTTCTCAAGCAAAATTTAAATTCAGAAGATCTCAAAAGATCATTTGAGATTTTAGATGAGATTTTAAATGGACAGCCATTGAAAAAAAAGGCTGTGTGACTTCCACCCTAAGCCAGACAAAACTGCAACTAAGGATGGGACTCTGCACAAAGACAACTGTATTCTAGTGCCATACAATCCGAGGTGAGACATAGCAAACATAATCCACAGTTCCCATTTGGGTGTTGAAAAGTGTAAAAACAGTGTTTGAGATGTCCTATTCTTGCCAGACATGAATGCTGCAATCAAAGATAAAGTATCCCGCTGTGAAGGCTGCAGTTCATACAGGGAGCAGAATGTAACAGAGACCACTTACACAACGTCAGGCTCCTGACTGCCCTTGGTACAAGGTTGAAAGAGACCTTTCTGGATGAACGAGGAGGAATCATTTCTCTTTAGTGAACTGTTCCTAAAATTTTTACATACTATCTTATTCCAAGACAGGGTGATATTGCTACCTGCTGTTTCTTCACATTAATACAGTTAAAACAATAGAAGGATGGGGTTTGATGACTTGTTTTGGCAGTTTTCAACATTAGATCAGTACAGTGCATTGTGCTGTGGCTTCTTTAAGCAAAGTCAAGTGCATTAGCAGAAGAACTAGTAAAATGCTCCAAAAGACATTTAAAAAATCTGAGATGATTAAGGGATCTCTTGGCAGCACTGTCAGGTTACTCAGCAAAACCCATAATATTTTAATACTGACTGTCAGCTCTCCAGCTCATAAACAGAGGCCAAAAAATATGGGTGTGATGATCCTCCTATAAACCAGAACAGTGAACACTCATGTAGAACCAGCAGAACTGACAAGGCTCTCTTTGACAGAAAAAAAAAACCAATAACAAAAAAACTTTGGGAGGTTCAGCCTGACAAACCTCAAGTTTTTCCCACCAAAGAAGAAATCCCATACTACACTCTGCAAACTTAGCAGTCCAGGCTGGGGGCTGACAGCACCATGTGCAGCACAGGACAGAACGGAGTGCACAGGGGACCTGATGGTTGTGGCTTCACATTTTGATACCCAGCATCTGTTGAAATTTCTGCGAAGCTATTCTAATTTACTCCCAAAACCACACTGACCCAAACAGGCTGTAGGTACCAAAGCTCAACTTGTTACAGATATTTACATGCTTATGTCCTGACTGATCTCATGAAGAAAGTTGAGTGAATACCTGCTTTCCAAAGCTGAGCTTTGGAAATCCAGCATCATCCAGCCACAATGTATAATCTAGTTTATGCAGACTCCAGCTTTTTCACTTCTTACTTCAAAATCCAAAAATTCATTAACACTGACTTCCCTAATTTTTAACAACATGTCCATCTTGATGACTTTGCAATCCCTGAAATAAACTGTCAGAAAGCTTTCAGAGTTCCCAACAGCCTTTAAAGGTGGAGACAAGCGTGTATTAGCCCATGATACACACAGGGAAAGGTTAATAGCTAATAACAGCTTTCCTTTCCCATTCCAACTCATGGCTCTGCTCCCTATGTGCAGCCACAGTCACTACAACTTTCATGTTCATTATTCCTGCAACTGTGGAACTTCACATTCCTGCTCATGTCTTCACCTGGGCAACAGGCCCTAGTTCTCACCTCCCACTCCCCAAAGAAGTCGTTCACTTGAGATGATTTTCGCCAGTCATTAGCTATCAGTCCTCTTTGGATTAGATACCACAAAACTACTTCTCCAGATTAATCAATCATCTGTAATTTTGCATCTGGAGTGAGAACTCCTTGGGGCAGGGCCAGCTTTTTATTCTGTTTGTACAGTACCTTCCATAAGGGCTTTCCTGTGATAAATGAAATAGTAAATACATAATCTCTGTGTCATTAAAGAGAGTCACTGGCAAAAGGAGGAGATGAGTAAATGCTAATACCCATCATGCTAATCTGGGGATTATGCTTCCTTTCTACAACCACAGTGCCCAATTGAATAATTTAAACTGATCAGTGCAATTGTTTCAATGTTAGATGCAGAATTTAGAATCAGAAACCGAGCATCTGCAGGGATTTCTTGAAAGCCAGGGTAAGTATCCTTGCCTGCAGGTAAAGTGGTGAGACTGAAGAGAATATTCTGATTCGCAGCACGGTAAAAGTACTTTACTCCAACATGTTCTTCTAGGCTTCTCTGCCAAGCTACCATAACTAAAATGAACTTGAAAAGGTGTTCTTCAAGAACTTTACAGTAGTAAAAGAGAGGAGGGGAGGGATCTTACTGCTTTTTTCCCAAAGCATGCTAGTATCACTTGACAATTTTTTGTCACATCGATTCAAATTAATTTTTTCCCCTGAGAAGTATAAGAATTCATCAGCTTTCCCTCTCTGATTTCTGCTGTCAAACACATCAAGAAGCATGTACTTCTTCATAATTCAAATTCTTTCCTGCCCACCTTAATTGTACGTCTCTTTTCTAGATGTAACGTAGTAAGAACGGTCTGTCTAGAAGGGAGATTTCCTCTAGATGTCCTTATATGGCAGGTACACATGATCACTGAAGGATAAAACCTATGCATAATCCTTCGTCATCAATTTATTTTACGTCCCCATGCTTCATGACAGCCATTTTGATGGCCCTGTCTACAGGGAATATTGCCATGAACTTCCTTAGACTCTGGAATGAAAGGAAATTTGTTCTTCTGAGTATAAGTAATTCCAGCTGTTTCAGAAGAAAGCAAAATGGTACATTCATGCTCCTCAGAGGCAGTAAAATAAATCCTGATTTAGCTGATTGTCTTAACAGGAGTTAAGGATAACTTCACATATCTGTGGAAGCCAGTTAAGATCTCACATATTTCCATTTACCTACTTCCAGTCAGCCAATAAGCAGATCTGCTGATAACAAGAGGCCAGTGTGACAGACAGTAATTGCTAGAAAGGAGTAGGTGTTCATTTCTGTGCTTCGTGTCACAGAGCTGTAACAGACTATAGGTCCTGGAATTTGGTTCTTTTGGTTATACTGACTCTGTCCTCAGTGTTATGCAGAAGGCGTTTGGGCCCCCATGTTATTTGCACTACACGTTCAGGGATTAGGGCTCTGCAACTCTACATTTCCATCCTTTTAACTCCAAAAGTCACACATTAAAAAATATCTACAATCTTTAAAAAATACCTAAAATTTGATCTGCAGCACTGGATTCCTTCAACACAGTAGCTTTCTGAAACATCTTCACCTGCGGTGATGCCGTGGTACCCACTGAGGATTGTAAACACCAAAGGAAAAAAATAAATAAATTTCTTTGCACCACCTAAGTACCATAAAAATATTGAACAAATAAAGAGAAAAGATTGAAAAGAGAAAGAAGACAAGCCAACTGTAATGAGGAAAGATGTTCTTACCCTAATACTTTGGGGACTTTCTAAAAAGAGTTCACAACTCAGTGGTGTGAAAATATGTCAAGGTTATTGAACCTAAGAAACATCTCTGCTAACTAACTGTTGCTTACTCTGCTTGACCTTTAAGTGTCTGCTTACCCAGCTTCCCTAGGACTTTGTAAAGCATACAAAAAGTATCCTTTACACTAGATGACCGATACTTTGGGCTAAATTCCCATTGCTTAACTGTGCAGCCAAAGAGCTGTCCCCTTGTTTTGTTCCCACACCTAAACAAAGCGAAAAGCCGTCATCTCTAAACTTCATTGTAAACATCTGGATGCCTCAGAACAAAGTTATGTACAGTTAGATATACGAAGGAGGTGTTGAGCTTGTTTCTCATCATACAGAAAAAATACGGTGGAGGAGGTGTGTGGACATGCGTGTGGCGGTGGTGAAGCTACGAAGCTCTGTCATTGATTAATTTAAATGTCAATCCAATCAACAGGAAAAAAAAAAGTAAAAGAAAGCACATGAAATAAATGGTTGTTCCATTCTTTTTATATTCTCCCAGCATTCCAGAATATCTATAGTGGAGATTTGGAGATTTCTCTTCTTTTAAAAGAAGAAACTTGCTAAGACCTCTGATTCTATGAGACCTTTCCAGGCTTACCATTATTCAAAAAAATTCTCATTCAGTTAAAACACTGCATATTTTAGAAACCTCGTATTCAGTGTGGTATATTATTGCTCAATGCTCTCAGCAAATCTAAAGCTATGGCTTTGTGGAAGAAAAACACACCCCACTCCCCACCTCCCCCAAACCTGGAAGAAAAGGTACCAGTAACTACGCTTGAGAGACGCTACTCTTCCCTTTCTTTTCCTTGCCCTGTTTAGACAGATTCAGCCTTGAAAGAATCCTGTCATTGCCTACTGCTGGCTGAAGCCCCCTCCTGTTAAAGTCAGAGAGAATCAGAATAAGGTTTGCAAAAACCTGAGAATAAAAATAAAACAATCACCCAGCAAACAGAGTAAAAAGAAATTGTAAGCAAGTATTTGTATCAGTAAATTTGACAACCATCATCTGCTGTCTTCACTTAATGTCAATAGTTACTGATGTCCACTCTCATAAACATCATCTTTTAACTGGCTTTTCATCCCTTTCCATACATGCCACCCTTCCCCCTCGACACACACTGCCTTGTAATATCCAGGAAAACTGAGTAAATTCCAGGCTGGTATATCAGCAAATCTCAACAGATTTCCATGTAGCACTGGCAATTTAGGCCGATAGCTAATTTGACCCATTAAAGAAGTTATTCTGGCCAATGCATTAGTTGTTTATGAGTAAAAGGAAGTAGTAACTGTAAAGTGCTATTTGAATATTCCTTATTTACAAACTCTGGTTCAGCAAGGCTTACACTGTAGCTACATTTGATTAGAACTGATTCTGTGGTGCAACTTGAGTACAGGTTATTTCATGAGTATTTAAGTAAAATAACACATTTTACTAATAAGTGGTATAACTGAACTCTACCTCTGTTCCCCCAACTCTTTCAGAAAAAATACATATCCAGAAATATACATACATTGTTCATATGCCTGAAGGCCAAGTGAATATACTTAGTGCTAGTTGAAATAAGACACTTGAATGCTGCTGAAATCATACTGAAGTAGCCAGTAAAAGGCCCGAGGAACAGAACACAATAAGCGTTCAAAAACATCTCACAATGTAATAATCAATGTGTAATATGAGCTAGGGGTTAGTTAAATAAAATGTGAAAGCTGTATTAATGAACCCTTTCGCTGTCCAACACAGCATTTCATTTTCTTTCATAGGCTGCATAATGCAGGGCCTGGGAATAAATTATAGATGAAACCCCCATCATATGTTTATAAATACACTAACATTAGCATTTTACTTCCTCATAAATCTGCACCAAACATTCAGGCGCAAGATAGAAAGCCCTGTAAAACAATGATATATTCTCTGCTTGCAAGACTTGCCTAGTGGCCCATTCATTTCTACCGCTGTTCTTCAAACATTACTTTCTTCGCTCATGCCCCCTCATTTAAAATCCATTTTAATTTAAAGATGTTCGATGCAGTCCTAGTGGTACATTTACTCATCCTGGTTATACATCATGGAGCAGGGAAAAGAAAATTGTTTAATCTAGAGATACGGTTCACTGTGGTCACCACTGAACAGTGGAGTAATTACCAGATCAGCTCCGCTAAAAATGCACTCAGGGTGTTCTGTGACCTATCATCTTCTAATCTGCATAGTGAAGTATAGCTTCATAACTATAAATTGCTGACTTAATTAAAACCAGGACCTTTCTGTCATTTAATTACAGGGAGAAAGGTTATTGCTTAAATGCAATTTTCCAAATGTGATTTCTTAACAGTTATTAACTGCTTCACCATCATTTATTGTTTCAGATTTTTCAATTTGAAAATAGTCCCTGTGACAGAAGTAATGACTTCATGAAAAACTCAATCTAGATGGAGCTGAGCAGACCCATTTGTTTCTCGTAAGTGGAGCAGACAGAAAACTTGAAAATGTCACAGGAGGATCCTGTGATTGCTCCACTTTACAGGAGTAATTAAAAACCAAGAGGTTGTATTAAAGGTGAAGAGGTTTATGACAATTTCAAGGTTTTTCCCCCTTACCCAAATATTGTGCTTGCTTTTTCAACTCTATTAGGAGAGGTACAGATTAATAATTGTTCATTTATCCCCGTCCAATACACGATACTAGTACCAGTACACCAAGACAAGCCAGTTATCTCTGCAGCTTTTCTATTGATCTTCCAAGAGCCACCCTAATTTGAAGAAAAATAAATTCCATATGATTTCCCTCTGCACATAAAGCTTTTCACTTCCAAGAACTGTTTCCATGAAGTGCGCAAGTGCACTTTAATTAAAATTCGAACAGCAGCCCATTGTCTAAGACAGACCTTCTCATCCCAAAATGAACTTGTTCCTGTTAAACCACTTTTATACCAATCTGAGTCCAGTGAGACAAAAATCAGCATCACGACCTCCCCTGAAGTGTACTGCATGAAATTCTACCTGAAGGACAAACCTGGCCATTATAGCTCAGAGGAACGGCTAAAGCCTGAAAGGTTTCTTGCAGGGCACTGCAAATTAAAAAAAAAAAAAAAAAAAGAGAGAGAGAGAGAAAATCCAGATGCTCACTGTTGCCAGGACAACATTTTTTTTGCTCCCAATAAGAACACGTTTTTAATCTGAATTTTCCTTGCATCCCATTTTGTGTAATTAACAGTCTTTCCAAAATACATGTGAACGTTACATGCAAGTGGTTCTGCAGATCAAGGGAAGATTAATTGTTCAAGAATACCATGGGGTGATAAGAAGCGTTCTACCAGGCAGTCCCATATTCCTTTGCCCTTGTGGTGAGACCTCTACATCCACATAAAGCTTCACTGATGGGGGCTTTAAGGTATTAGAGGAGCTAGCAGTGGATATGGCAGGGAGCACTACAGATTCATCCGTTTTAAACAGCTTTGTGATCCTATAAGCATATTATAGTCTTCCATTCATTAACCCTCTGACACCCTCATTAGTGAGGGGAGAGCTGTTATCCCCAGGTCATTGGTGTGGAGCTGGAGGAGAGAGGCCGTGTCACTATGGTTTGGGACTTCCAGCTCTGGGGTTAGAGCTCCGAGAACAGAGCCTCTTCATTCCTGCACAAACAAGTCACAAGGATTCATTTTATGACCACTTTTCTAATGCATTCACCTGCACATGAACTAGTTGTGAGAATCTGAAACTTAACGGAAACCGTTATTTAGTAGTTAAATTCTGCAGAGCAGTTTGCTGCAGATACTCACCGTATGCAATGCTGGCTCCATCACACAAGCCATGTGGCAATGTTTCCTCTCCCTGCAGCAACACAGATGAATATTGCCCATTCAGAATTTGCTCTGGATTTACTGTTAATACAACACCCAAAATATTTTCAAGCGATGTGTCACCTCTGTTCCAAACTGCCTTACTAAATGGAATACAAGCTTTTGACTTTTTTTTTTCTTTTTATTGTGAGGACAAATCATGTTTTTGGTTAGTCACCAAACATATGTGGTATTGGTTTTGTTCCCTGACTGGTAGACTTGCATAACTTAGCAATGGAATCAAAACTGTAAACAGACAACATATGTGCATGTACGATGTGCAGTTTGCTTTCAGCTAATGATCAAGCACTCTGGGTTACAGTTTGCCCTTGGCAAGTATCCATACTAGCATAGCTTGAATCCTTACATGTTTACACTCAGTGCTGGCAGGGGAGTGCCAATGTGGCACAGGAAATAGCGCGAGGGAACATGAATTATCTATTTTAGGACTCTCTGGAGATGACCTGTGCAAGAATAAAATCCAGAGAGAAAGAAAACGCAAGAGAGAGAGAAAAAATAGAATCGCTTAGGAGAAAATGGGAAAGATAAAATGCAGCCACAGTAGACAGAGAATAGAGAAAGGGATGGTAGGATACAGCCACATTCCCTGGAATGAAAACGCAGCAGCTCTGAGCAGAAATCACCAGGCATAGACTGTCTTGACAAGGACTCAAATTCTGGACTATCCTGCCAGGCCAAAGCAACATCTTAGTGATATATGCTATGGCCTTACCTGTTTATTTAGAAACCAGTGTTATTGCCAGGTTCATGAAATTACATAGTAGGGCTAGTAAATTACACGATTTTTGTGACCTTTTCACTATGCAGAGGAAAGTCTCTCTTCTTGCTGAGATTCATCAGAGTGCAGAAGTACCTCCTAAAGAAAACAATGCACCTTCCATGCCCACTTAAAATTAAGCTAGAAATCATACTCTAAGGACAGTGCACTGGAGGGGTTTGGTAACAATTTTCCAGTCTCAGTTCTATACTCAAAACACTTCTGTTTCATTCCCTGAAGCCAACAGCTACTCTGCAGCTGGAGGAGGGAAAGTCAGTGCCTGACACGGTAGACTTCCTGCTGGTTTGTGTCCCATGGAAGTTGCAGAAGAGCTCCCTATTATCACATCCATGCTGGGTGTGAGTTTTCATAAAGCCCTAACATTTGTACAGGTCTCCTAGGGAACAGACATTCTCTCAAAGGGCCTAGAATGTAATGATGGGTATCTTATGTCTCCAGTGCTTCTCAAATACTTTTCTATCTCTGAATCCATTGTAGGTGGGACTAATCTGAGATCAGAGACTAAGTTCCTAATAGCAAAGGACAGGTCACCTCCACAGAAGAGAGAACTTTCCAGGATCACTTTTACCCAAGTTGAACTGAAATTCCAAAAGGAGTAAACCTAATAAATTCCAGGTGGCATTTTCCATTTCCCCTTGCAGCTGCTGAGGCTCACAAGGCACCAGGACACGTATCACCACTTCAGGACTTATGGAACTGCACTGAGGACAGTGACAGTTACTTTACAAATACTTGAGGACTCAGTTCAAGTCAACTCACTAACATCAGATGTTTCTTCTTTAACACCTGACATATTCTCATAGGTTTCTGTATAGTAGATACTCTTGTAGTGAACACCAAAATAGTAACAGATGCCTACAGGTCAGTTAAATTCATCATTTAACCTTGGTTACGCTGGGGACCACTTATCTGCTCTGAAGCAAGCTCCTCACGCTCACCTATTCAGAAATATGCAGTGCTATTTCACAGATAGAATTGGCTTGCTCACGTAAAACAAGACCCGCTTTTGGTGGGGTCTGCCCAAGCGTGTGCTTACAAAAATCCTCATGCTGTGCTGTCTTACGAGCCTTACATGTTTCCCTACGAATTACAAAAACACATAGCCTCATAAAAGCAACACATGGATTGGAAACCACACCATTATAACAGGACATAATGGCCATGCAGGTTAATAGCCTGAAAATATAGAATGAGCCTTTTTTGTATTTCCCTATAGTTTGTTCATTTGATTAATTGAGCCCATTCAATTTCCATTTAAGACTATTAAGAAGTCTGTAGCTCTAGCTATTTCTGTCTGCGAGACTCAGCTTGGAGATTTCAGAAGCTTAACATTCTAGCTGCATGTCACTGCCACCATTGTCTCTTGTCACAATTCTAATTCTATGTTCTGATAATAAAATTTCATTAGTGTCTGCACATCCTCTGCCTTACCTTTGAAGTACTGTCTTGTGCTGAAACGATTAGCAGTACTTTACGTCATATCACTTGACTGTTTGACAGCCATTGTGAGTGAGCTAAACGGGGAGAAATTAAAATTTCTGACAATTTCCATTACATCTAAATTGCTGAGAAATTAAGGGATATTTACTTTTACAAATATTAAAGGTTGTTTAAAATGTAAACTGACTTCATTTTATTAGCAGATTCCACAATGTGCTAATTCAAAATGACTACATGGCCTTATGTGAATAAATTACCAACTCATTTTCCAAAAGCGAAGGACATTTCCTTCAGGCTGCTTTTTGACTGTTTGTGTCAGTAGAAAAACAAAACAAAAAAACTTATGAATATTTCAGAACAGAAGATACTCCTTGGTGCCTGTATTCCTTGTTTCATCTCAACAGAATAATGAGGTTATTCCTGTATGATATGATTTTTTAATATCTTAACAAAAAGCATGCCGTGAAGCACCGAGTTTATCATATGATGTTAATTTATCTTGAGAGGGGTCCTTCCTTGATCAGTGTTTTGACCCCTGCTAATCCAGACAATCACACCCTACATTCCCATCCATACAATGACTGAGCTTCATTTTAAAACTAGTTTAGGTTTTTCTATTCCCTTTCTATGCACTCTGGACAAGAACCTCCCTGCTTTGAGAGGTATATACATATGTACATATGATGACTTTTGTAGAGTAGTAGCTGTGTTCTTTCCCCATGAACTGGCCTTCTTTCCCCCCGAATTCACCAGGCAGTCCTCCAGGCCTTGCTGTCTGGCCACCTAGTTAAACCACCTATGCTGTGACTTCAGGTCACAAGATTGAGGATTTGCGTGTTTGGCATCACAGTTTCTTTCAGGACTCAGTGTCTCCTCAAAACTAAGTGGCTTTTGTCATTGCAGACCCTAATGAGACTTCAAACCCTTAAGAAAAAGAGAACATGAGAAGCCCATACACCTGTATGGGCTTGTGAGGTGCCACCAGTCAGGTACCCTTTTCAGACACAGGTACGTTGTTGAGCTTTAGTTTGTTAATTAACCACCCAGAGCTGCTGTTCTGCCGATTTAAAACCTGAGTTAGTACAGCTGCCTATAGTTATTTAGGTTTCAGGTTGGGAATGAGTGTTGTTAACAGCAGTCATGACTTTCTTTTATCTCAGCTGAAGTATTACAGGGAGGCCAGATTCTCCTATACATTTTGGACTGCAGCCACGAAAATCTGGTCATGGCTCCTCCACTCTAAAACCTTTCCTTTGATTCCCCCAGATCCACTTCCACAGTAGCTTTCTTTGCAGACTGCTGAACCACCATTCCATCATTTACTAGTTTTTTTCTCTTGAATTCTTTCCAAGGCTTTTCTTAGTGTCTAATTGCAGCTTTCTTCACAAACTTTTTTTTAAAGATCTTTGCACAAGGCCCAAAGACAAACAGTGCTCCTAAAAGTCCTAATGCTTTGCCTTGTAGGTACCTCTTTTATAGACTCCATTGTAGACAGCATTCACATGATCATTCCAGGATGAAACCCCGAGTGGCTGTTCGTAGTGTGCTGGCATGTTGAATGCAGCTTATTCCATAAAGTCTGGCACCCATAAATGGGTATAATAGTTACCTACCACATGGGATGTTGTAAAGCTTAATTTATTACTGCTGTAAAGCATTTTAGACCCTTAGAAGAAGGGTGTTACGAAAACGTAAAGCGCTATTTGTCTGGCTGAAAGCTCTCTTACAACACTGGTCTGCTTGAAACACAAAGAGGGATGTAGGGAATCATAGTGTCTTACCAGGCATTTTCCATTAAGAAAAAAAGTACTGCTTTAATTTATTTGGTGTCTCCATACATATTCTAAGACTCTTGGTGATGGAGAAAGAGGCGGAGTAGTGACTATGTCTATTGCATAAAGCACATGTGAATAAAAGATTACTAGGACATGGAAAAGCATACAAGCTATTTCTCTTCAGCTAGGCGCACGTACCAAGAGAAACAGATATGCAAATGCAGGGACTTTTAAAACTTTAAGTCCTTCAGATTAAAGTAAATCATTATGAATAATGCAAACCGTGTAAGAAATACTGAGCAAGGATGTGAAAACAGAGAAAGGTTACAATATTTTTTATGACTTGTTCGTGGGCAAGTGTTTTGTTTTGCTGGGAATTTTGAGAAACAAGAATCACAGCAGTAAATACAACCATGTTCAGTGGCTGCCACCAAACCTCACTGTGCTTGAAATCCTTTTTTTTACGTGCTTTGCTGAATCAGGACTCTAGCACATGAAATATACTTTGATCTTGACAGTGGTTCAAGTCTTCTCCTTAAAGTCAAAGACCATTTGGGTTTTTTTTTTGCTTTGATGCACCATCAAGCTCATGCACAATCTTTGTCAAAATATATCCATATAATAGGGTTATAATAAATAGTTCTTTTAACAGTTCATTTAGGATTCCAAAATGATGAGGTTTGCAAAATGCAAAGAAAAATCACATAGATTTTTTTAAGCAAACAAACTGTAACAACCCCTGAATTAATACTACGACAGAAAGAAAATTAAATCTGAGATAAATTTATGTGACCTAAAGGCTTTGGGGCAGCACACAGCAATATGCTAAAGACAGACTCATAACCAAAAGCTACATTTAGGACTCAAATCACATATGACTGGCACATTTCAAATGGTCTTCTATTCCTTAAAATAGATATGTACTTACCAGATGCTGACAAATGGCCACTCCATAAATGGGTAAAGAAAGATTTCTTCTTGTTCATATTTGATTTTCTCTAGCATTCTATGTCATGTCCAGCTTCTGCTCACATGCTACCAAGTCAAAAATAGAGCTATTCCATGAGAAATGTTGATGCATGATATTTTTGATCTGCCCAGAAGACAACACAGCATGTGACAGCACATATTTCTTACAAGATTTTCATTGAGTTCACTAGAAATCCCCATATAGGTGCTCACAACTTGGGCTCTATATTTTGATTCCAAGAATCAAAGGTTGTAATTCTCAAAAGAACCTTTAAGACCCTGGGCTGCCCTCCAGCAAAACAAATACCACAATAGTCCTCTAGCAAATTGGAAAGATTCAGAGAAGCATCTCAACTTTCAGGAATATACTTAGATCAAACTTCCAAACCTCTTCCAACAATATAAAAATAGAAATAAAACTGGCAGGTGCATCTTTTGCAGTGTCCAGTAACATAAAAATCATGGGTCACTTGATTGAAGTGATTGGAAGTCAAGAAGATAATCTAAATATATACAGCCATTTTGTGAAGTCTGCTACATTGCAGCTGGACTTCCAAAAAGTTTACTGTGAAACTAATAATAATATCTAAAATTAAATAGTATTAAATGAGCCTTACATTAAATTCTGATGAAATTTAAGAGTGGTACTGTATCCTAGAATACAACTATAGGAACAAATTACTGCAAGAATACCCTAGGTAAATTCATCTTGCAAGGACCAGGTTCACAGTGACTTGTCTGTGTCTGTTCTCCATCACTGAAAGTGTGCTAATACTGCTGTGTAGATAAATGTATAGATAAATGTATACTAAATCCATACCTTACCTTGCTTCACAGTAATTTGTGTAAGCATACCTGGAGAAGGAATTATGGTAATGATCATGTCAACAGACATTGATCTCAAGGAACTTATACAGAGGGTATTTGTTGCTAATAAAGCCATGACTTGCTCTAGGTTGAGCACTGGATATTGCTACCAGTGAAATGGCAGCACTATGGCTCCCCAGGGAAGACACAGAATTTATAAGATTGTGCCACTCTGCAAGTGTCTGCCCCAGTGATATCAGATCTTTGACAAGTGTTCCTAAACTATGCAAGGGTGGGCAGTTCTACCTTCAGACCACAGCCTTTCACCTTACAGGCAGTATTGTTAAGCAAATTTAGCCCACAACTTGGCTGGTGTGCTGCCTACTCCTTTCCACCAGTTTTACAGTGTCATCTCTGCATTTGTTTCAATGTGGACTAACAAATGTAAGTACCCCACTCTAATTTACTTTAGCCTTGGAAACTTTGATCTTAACAGAACAGTCTCACTGATTGCATAGTGGCAAATGGAAGATTGTCACTTGTTTTTAAAGTGCTTGCTTTTTACAGTGAAGAGCATGAAGTGTACCAGCAACGTTAACCTTCCGGAAACACACAATATTTAAATTACACTGCTCAGAGCACAGTAATTGAGCCAAACAGACATAAGTTCATATCCACTGAGCTTTCAACATAGCAAATTCTGCCATCAATCCCTCTGAAGTACTGTAAGGATGGTTCATATGCCCAGAACATTGTGTATTTTTTTTTCCAACTCTAGCAGTAGATTTAATAAACTAATAACTTCCCCTTACAAATCTTACCTCAGCCATGTAGTCTAGGGATATCCAGGTTGTTGGCTAACTGAGACCTTTCTAACATGCTTAACTAAAACCCTGAGTAAACAATAAAATACCTCTCTACATACTTTCTTCGACCCATTGTAGAGTGAGCATCCTGACAGGAGCCCATGCATAGACATGATCATACATTTGTTATACTGCCGTGTTTATGAAGAGTCGCCACATTATTAACAACCATTTTAAGAAAAGATTAATCAATCACTTCAGAGTCCTCTATTTGTTTATGACCTGTACCTAGTAACAGAAACAATACTTTCCAAAAAGACTGTCACGATGCTTTTATCCTTCAGAGGTCCAGATTCCTGTTCAGCAGTCTTTACTACATTATTTGCAAACAAAAGTCCAATAAAGGAAGACCCGCTTGCCTATGGAATTCCTCACAAAAACCCATACTTTCATTCCTGTTATAATTTTCCAAACATCTGAATCTACTTTGCACTCACATAGGAACATTACAGACACCAGAACACTTAGTTGCCGCACAGATGTCATTACCAGATGTCTCAGGCTGGGTGCTGCTGCATTCCAGGATAAATGAATACCAATATTGCTAGAAAGGGAAGGACTGTCCTGCCTGTAAGGTAAAGCCAGGGTGCATCCTTACTTGTTACGCACCACATTCATGACTCTGACATTAGAGGTACAAGGATGCTTTACACTAAGAAAACAAATAAAGCAACTTCCATCTACGTCTTGCAGTGAAACATAATCTATATCTAACATAGCTATGGCAATATTTCAAAAGGCACCAGGAAATGCAGCAACTACATTGCTCTTTCTTGTCTTTATTTTGTACATCATGCACTGAGTTTCTGGAATCACTGCACTTTGTGGTAGTCGTGACATTTTAAGTTCTTGCAGGGTAAAGTGTAACCTCTATGGAGAACCCACACGCGGTATATGAAGCACTGTCGTGCCTCCCTCATCTTCAAAGCGAGACACATTCACCTCTTCTGAGAATATCAAAAAGTGCAGGGCTCTCCCTGCAGGGTTACAGGGGCACAAAGCAGATTAGGCAGAGACAGAAGCAAAAGCATTTACTCATCTAAGAAGTCCAAACATCCTCTTAAAAATTAAGGTCTAAACTATCTTTTGAGAGAAAGTGTATTATATTAATGTATAAAATAAATATCATCGTTATCTGCTAAGAGTCTGTGGATAAGCATTTTTTTGTTTTATTGACTTTTGAAATCTTCCTTCACTGACAAATCCAACTCTCTATATGCAGGAAATGAGCAGATGGTCAACGTTGTCTATGAGCTGCTCTATCAGCCTATCAGAATGACACACTGAGGCTTAATAACAGATTTTTTTAATACAAGTTTTATAAGCGCAGGTGTAAAACACATGCTATGTCACAAATACAAAGGGTTTCACAATGCCAACCGCAGCCAGTTTTGCTGGCCGTTTGCAGAGCAGGCATCTTGGAAGAAGCTCAGATAATGCCAGAACTTTAGTTCTACTCACTTTAGTAACAAATGAAATTATATCAACTATCTTGAGCCCCCATACTGTCCCAAACTAAATAACAATACCTTTTCACTCTACTTCTACCTGTACATATCATATTCTATAAGCAGGAATAACAACACATACATTCACAAACTCTAAATTTCACATTTCTAATGGACAAGCCTAAAGAATCCTCACAAGTAAAGTGTTTGAAATCTCATTCCACACACAAATTTTGCTGGTTTATGTCCCTTTCTAATCCCAAATGCAATGTAAAGTGTCACACTGCAGGCTAGCAAACTTTTCTAAAATAAGATACCTGGGGAGGTAGTGATCATTTTAACTCTAGATTTGTTCTTAGGGAAGAAAAGCTGACGGTCTAAATCCTGATTCAGCAACATCCGTGTTGACTGAAACAGAACTGTTACTGAAAACAGGCACGAGCTGAAGTACCTTGCAGATTTCTCCCTAAAGGATATAAGTGATATTTAAAAAAGAAAGCCGTTAGACATATAAGTCTGCACTCCAAAAGCGCCCTGATCTCAAATGAATTTTGCTGTGTGAATAAGCCTTACTCTTGATCACTGCGCTCATCTCCCTTGTAAAAGAAGCAGTTCAATTTAAGAAAAAGTCTCTTGACACATGGTTTAACACCTTATCCTTTTAACAAGTATTGGTCAACTAAAAAGTCTCGTATTTATTGTCTTTCTTATTGTATGCAGACTTGCTTATGATTGTTCTCATTTCAAAGAGAAAAAAACAATATAAAGTCACACTCTTCAGATTAGAATAAACCATCTCAGGAACCCTAATTATGCCTTTGCCTTTGTAACTTTTTCTCATTCAGATTCGAAGAGAGCTCCTGAAATCAAATGTTACTAAAAGCAAAAGATCAGGGTTATTTTTATCAAGCACTGACGTTGTGTGTAAATTTACTTAGTGCTTTACAAGCAGAGATAAGATATACTTCCTATCCCCAAAGACTTAGAATCAACATAAGATATGACAAACATAAGGACTGCAAAGAATTGGGTGTAAAAGGGAGAGTGCAAGTGTAAAAGAGGGTGATAAGAGATAGGGTAATCTGAAGTGACTCACTCTTATCACATAATCAGACCGCATTAAAGGTCTAAGCCGCTTCCTTCCTATCCAACAGCAGGTGGGGCTACTGCAGTACCAACCTCTGCTCGGGAGGGCTGGGATCTGCGCCGCAGGTTCAGCCTTGCCAGGGCCGCCAGAACCGGGAATCTCCCGCATTTCACTCTCACCTGCAGAAAACTGAACTCTCAAATTCAGAACGACTGTACAAAGGGCCTGATTTTCAGCTGACTCATTGCATCATTCCTGTTGGCCTCAGCAAGGTTTACCGAAACTCCAGAGCGCTTTTTTTTGTGTGTGACTAAAACACAGATTCAGAAATATACTTGTCCCAAATCTGGATCAGACCTTAAGTGGCAAAACTCCTCCACTGGCCTGGGAAACAAAGTCAGCCTGCACCAGTTGAGGAGCACACCTGAACGACTCCTCAAAACTTCAGAACACATACTGCAGGTCGAAACTATTTATAATATAAGGGTCAACTCCATGCGCAGATTGTTCCCATTACCTTATCAAAGTTAGAAGCACATAGAAATTATATTCAAAGTAGAATGCAAGAAAAAGTCCTGAGGACAAATCTTGTTAGCAGAAAGACTGAGATTATTTTCAGGTCCAAAAGTCCAATTCTGCTGGACTGAATGTGAAGCTGAGCCCTTTATGAGGAGAGGGAATGGGCACAGAAATGTAGTTTTTGGTTTAGCATCCAAAAACTACCTGCAAGGATGATAGATCCATGTTCTAGGCTGCACCAAGCAGGTGGAGAAGTTCAGTGAGGAGAAGTCCTGGCTGCCACTGCAGAGCCCAGATACTCAGTTCAGCTCTGCGGACCTTCTCGAGCCTGACACCTTACGTAAGGCACACCACAGCGTAAAACACGAGAGCCCCGGGGATCGGTCTGTGGCAGGTAACATCCGTCTATTGTTGTTCAGGGTTTGAGGCCCAGTTTTTGTGCTCTATTTCTACCACTTCTGAGTCAGTGGCAGGTTGTTCTGCAGCATGACACAGTCTCTGCCAGCGCTTTGCTTCTTCCAGTCAGGACCATAGGAGGGTTTTAACAGTCCTGATCATCATTTTTCTGGCATGGGCTCATACTGGAACACTGGAGAGGAAGCATCACTTTGTCCTCATCCCTCCTCTGATGTACAAGCTATAAAGTTGCTCTACATTAGAACCAGTCTTCTCTTTGTTTGCCTCATTCTTTTATCTTTAGTCTCTTAGAATTGATTCCATATGTGCTGAGGATATGTCTGGATGGACATTCACACTGTTCACCCAGAACACTGTCATTGTTTCCTGTAGGCTAAAACAGGTACATCCCATCCATAGCAGTGCAGTACTGACAACAAGCTGCAAAAGCCACTCAAGAAGCAGAATAAACGTTGTGGTGGTTATTTAACTTGGTCATTGCTAAGTAACAATTCACTCATTGTGAAATGGTTAGCAGCTATCTCAGGGTATCCCTGCAAGCAGCAGCTGCTGCAGTGTCAACATACCTTGAGACATACACACAAGGTCTCTGGAGACTTTATAACTTGGTTGCTAGCCAGTGCTGCTGCATCCTCACTGCTACTATTACCTCTGCCAGTTAAATTAAGACAGGCCAACACACTACAATCACACCTTCATTTTGCCGGGTAGACCTATGGAGATAAAGACAGCCCCAAATCAAAAGAGAGTCCCTGATCACAGTGAGAGACAGATGCATAAAAGACAGATCAAACTGTAATTTTTCTAGTGAACATAATAATTCTACTCTTTGAAGAGCAGCACGCAGAACCAAAAGATGCTAAACCAAGCATGGGGCTGGCCATATCTCAGACACTGCTGAAGCAGATAAAGCTGCTTCCTGACAAGAGTACAGCACTTCCAAGGCCCAGGTTCCCTGCCAGCCAGTCACAGCAGGACAGCAAGGGGCTGTGGAGAACAGGAACAGTAAGAGGGCATGGTGCCAAGTTAAGGACTCTCTTGACCTTTTTTCCTCAGAGTGATGCTACCTTTCTTCACCTTGCCATCAGGTGTGTGATGCCCCTACATGTAGGGCCATGCACAGCTCCCTGATGGCCGCAGCATTTGAGCTTGGAGAAACAGCAGGGTTTTCCACTCACACAGGAAAAATGGCCAGATGGAAGCACGAGGGACAGTCAAAAGAAGAAACAAACAGTTGGAGTCACCTTCAGAGGGAAAACAGACCAAAGAAAGCACTGCTCTTTATCCAGCAATTTTTGCCTTCCCTGAAAAATACTTGGCAGTAGAGGCACTCAACAGGGAGAGGAGGAAGAAGCTGTTGTCTGAACGATAGTATCAGAGCTTCAGGTTTGCATACACGCTCCTTCGGCCAGTCTCTGCCTCACAAGTTCAGCAAATGTATCCCCTCCAACACCTGTTTTCTCACTGACTTGTATTGCGCTAGGACTGCAAGGAGCCTTTGAAAGCAGAGTCTCATTCTTCCCCAAAGCCACTTTTACACCAGGCTAATTTCATTTTATTCAGCAGGTTTAGTCCAGATTTGCACTTTGATTGAGAGCAGAATCAAGCCCACAAATCTTTTGAGATGCTGCAGTGATGCTGAATTAGTGCCAACATTTTTTCAAGAAGCATCATTCCAAATAGACGCCTACCCCTCACAGAAGAAGGGCACACTCTTAAATGTGGTAATTAACAGGCAGCACTACAACAAATGCCGTAAACCTTAGTAATGTGAAATCTTTAGCAGACTTATTGCATCTGCTTGTAGAGGGTTTGTTTTTCATGGAAGACAAAGCAGTGACTGTGTGTAAATTACTCTCATGTCAAGTGCTAAAATGCAGTAACATACTGCTCTAGAACATGCATAGGAATGACTGCTTTGCCATGTATTTTGTACTAAAAGCAGTAACCTATTCATCTGAGTAAAGCTGAATGGGCTGTTACGCACCCTCAGCACAGCCCAGGAGATCTTACGTGTTGTGATTTGGAATCAGCAATTCACATTTCTCACAGAAAGCCAAGATCAAGTGGCACAGTGAAACTCCCTCACCCACATCAGATGAATGCCTGCAAAGAAGCCCAACTATACCATCTAGAATAACGTCCCAGGCTTAGTCCTTGCAGCAGTCAAGGCTGCAATACGCAAACAACAGAACCGATGATCCACTTTTTCCATCTAGTTTGGATATTGCTTTCTCTAGCTGTGCTGGACTATGAGAAGCCTCATCCATGGACAAAATTATGTAGCATTCCTGCCTCAGGACACCCCTAACTTCCTTGTGAACTGCTCCAACACAGAAATCCAAGAAGAGCCCTTTGCAAAGGGGATTTCTTCCTTCTCATCATGCATGCCTTGAGGCAGTGGAGAAAAATGTTGCAGTCAAAACCTGGTCTCTTGTGAAGAAGTCTGGATTTGCCCTGGCAACAGCTCTCTTCCCCCCTGACACTTGTCCTGTTCCTCTGACTCTGAAGTTGCCAGCACACGGCAGAGATTGCTGCCACTTATCTGTTGGGGAAATCCCTGTTGGGAAGGGTGAGCTGTGGTTTGAGAACTGGCACAGCCAGCATCTGACATTTCCTCGCCGCGGTTGCCCTCACAGGGGAAAGTTGACTTTGGCAGGAGCACTGTGTGTTCTGGCTAACCCAGCTGGCAGACAAATCCCCAGGGACTCCTGGCAGTGCGAACCAGAGCAGCCCGAGGCTGCATTCCCATGTTCAGGAAAGCCTGGGCAGAGACACCAAGTCCAGCGCAGAGCCCAGCCTTCATTGCCCCCATAAAAGCCCGAGCCAGCTGAGAGTGCGGTTGGTGCCAAGGCTCCTGAACGAAAGGGAATCCTGCTTGTTCAGAACAGCGTCTTCTGTGTCACTGCCAAACCCCACAGGATCTCAAGTCCAGGCTTAGTCATGCTGCTGGTGGTAGTACACATTTACGGGGTCTGTTGTTGAGGCTCTGCCATTTACTCCTTTGTTCATTCAAGGAAGTCAAGTTGGCTTAATCTTATTGTGTTAAGAGATCTAAATACTGACATAAAGAACTTGAGCATACATAAGCACAATGAATATGAGTCTCTCATTCATTCCTGCATAGTACACGGTAAATTGGCAGTGCAGTCCTTTCAGCTTACTAACATCTTTAGACTTTGCCTCACAAAGATTACGTTCCCCACTCAGCAATTCAACCTCCTTCTAATACTTTTAAAACAGAGGAAAGGCCAAGACCCCTAGAGAAGATGCCAAAGATCGAATGGTTGGCCCTGAAAGCAGATGAACAGCAACAGCCAGTAAAGCAAACAAACCATGCCAACAGTGGTGCTTTCAGCAAAGGCAGTACAGTCTCTGTTCTGGCACCCACATAACCCGCACACTTACACAAACAATGCAGATCTCTGCAAGGCAACAGCAACTATCTGCTTGGACGGAGTCTTTGCTACTTGGAACTTTTTCAGGTTTTCTCGATGCTGTGGCTTTCCTTATGCTTCCCTCACCCATCTGGTCATTTTGGAAAAATAAATGCACTGGAGCCCAGCCTCCCACTCTTACTGGACCCCAGAAAACTGCAACAGCTAAAGGCTGGAATGCACTGGATGATAATTTGCTTGCTTTCTAACAAAAAAAGGACTTCCATTTCCCTCTGAACCACACTAAACACACATCAGGAAACGAGCGTTTGCAAAGCTGAAATCTCAGCATCAAGCATTATTTAAATTTGTAGGGCTATTTAATGATCATCACACACTTGATCCTAACAGTTCAAGTGATTTTCTATCCAAGCATTTTTTTATGCACTTCAAAAAGGAAAACTGCCCCTCCAAATATAAGCACTGCTTGTTATTTTGAGGCAGTGAGGCAAAACATACAGCACATACACCACATTTGGCTTGCTTAGCAGATGTCTACAGATCACTTGATGTTAATTTCAACATAAAAGCTATTATATTTCTGGCCTTGCCCTATTAGTTGTTAAATAATTATTTATGCTTGGCAGATAAGTTCTAGGAACGTTGAATAAAGCCCATCAACCCTACCACACTAACAGTATTTGACACAACAGTTTTCACTCACAGAAGACCCTGGATGTAATGTTTGTTGCCTATATGATTCTGCTTCACAACCTAAAAGGCAATCCCATATCTATATTTAAACATAAACTGCATATAATATGCATTCCAACATTACTTCATAGGCAAGGAATTAGCTTGTCTGGTTCACTGGCATTTACGACTGTGTACTATAGCTAGTTTCAGTTCATAACTCAGTTTATCTAAATAATCTCCTATTCACTTCACAATTCTGACACTAGTTAATATGTTTTTCCATAGATGTTTTGGGCTTTGCCTATGTAGTTGGCTGTATTTGTGATCAGTTAGGAACTGGTGTGCTGCAGCCTCGGTGGCTACAAAACAAAGCAATAATTGGAAATGTAGATTTCCTTTAATTAATATACTCTAAGCAGCTACCCCTTCTTACATGCGTGCTATTTATACACACTGAAACTGCAATTGTTGTGCATTCTGGCTGAATGGTTTGTGAATTCCAAATAGTCAATCTACAACAAAACTCAGAAAAAGTATTGAGTGCAAGGCCCTGTATGAAAGTCTTTCAACCAAGTCTTTGGACATCCGTATGTTGTTGTCTGAAGAAATTTAGTTGATGTGCTGTCTTTTGTGAGCATATTTTAGTGTAATTATACTTTTGTGACTTTAACAGACAAGTTAGGATTTAAAGATTTGGAAAAACAAGGAAGTTGAGTGTTTCACTGAGGAGAACTCATTCAACATGCCTATTTCTGTTTCATCTGTCTGGTTAAAAGAGCGCAGCTTCTCTATTATCGCAATAATGTACATTATGTCTGCATTTAAGGTTGCGTGCAGTTTATGATTTGTTTGCGTGATAAACATAAATAAAAATTAGTGATCCAAAAAAAGAGGAAAAGGAATTCATATTGCTTACAGCATACTGCCCTTCCTGTCCTAAAAGCTCGCAGCATTGTTTGGCACTGTTGATAATTAAACTAAACTCACTAAATTTACTAAAATGCTTTCATCTGATTTCAGTGGATATCAGACAGACCCCTTTCGCAGTTGGTGTGCCTCTATTCTAAGGTTGCTTAATTTCAGCGGGTAATGGTGCTATATATTATCAATAGAAACCGTCTAAGCTTAGAGGCAAGTTCTCACCTTTAATTTCCAAGACAGCCCTGTCCTGCTTCTCCCAGAAAGCCAAGCTGCCTAATGAGGGCTGACTGTTCATGTTTCTTCCCACTTACACCCCAAACCACTGAGGTGTGAGCCTGCAGCACCTCTGCTGTAGCTTGCTTTAGAACTGCAAGCTATGTTGTCAGGACGCAGCGTAAGTCAAAATGAGGACCTTAATCCAAGCAGGGAAATCACTGTCAGGTCTGAAGTTTGAGATATAGGAGGAAGCTGGAGACAGCCACTGGAATGTGTTCCCCATGGCCGCAGTTGCTCGTAGCCGTAACAGCTTTTCAGAAATCTCTACAGGAGTAATGAAGGAATCCACGGATGCTTCAGGAAGTGAACTGTCACCAGGGCTTCTTGTGCTGTTTCTCCCCTGGCACAAGAGACACAAAATGGTCAGTCTTAACCAGAAGCTTGCCATTTAATGATAACCTAAAAAAAGGCCTAGGAAAGAAAGCTGAGTTCCCTTGTTCGCTTGGATACCTACATTACAGGCTGCTCTGTGGCTACAGCCTTTATGCATCTCTTAGCCCCATGATGAGCCCTGTCTACACTTGACCTTTGCACATGGAGATTTTAAGCCTCAGTTGAAAATGAGCAACAGATGAGAGTTGTGGATGTTGTTTCACTTCTGCACCCAGGAGGCAGAGGTTGTGGCCAAAAACAGGGTTTATTGTAGGGTTGGTTTTACAATTATTATTAACGACAAGCCAATTTCTCTTTGCTGATGTCTGCTGCATGTGATAACGCAATGTTTTCTTGAACGTCATGTCATAAACTAGCAAAGGTGAGCAACTGGCGAGGCGGAAAAAGCGAGGAGAAAAGACAGAAAATAAAATCATGCTCATCAAATACTATTTATTAAACATGCATGCTTTTTTGACATAAGAATTTGATGTTATTATTTCCTTTGCTTTCTGATAAAATATACCCGCTTGTTAAAGACAAAATGCATAGCTGGCTAATATATCACTTTTTCACATGCCAGCAGGTTCCCTTAGATTTGTTAGCTAGAAGCAAATAAAAATACGGAGACCATGTAGCTCAGGGAGGAAAGTAACACCCTTGCTAGAGCAGGGAACCAGAATCATTAAACCCAATGTTAACCCCACACGTGGCATTAACGTGGGCAAATCTTTTCTCATGCACACCTTTTTCCCTGTGTTGGAATGATACTGCAGCTCTGAGGGAAGCTTTGCAACATCAGAAATTTCTGGGATGAACTTTCAAGATCTTCAATTGCACACCTGTGCTATGAGTTTCATTAACTACTGACGCCACTTCTCAGACATTCCCAAGTTACTTAAATTTTTAATCCAGTGTTAATAATACCTCACCCTGTGAATAACCACAGGGAATCAAAATATTGTTATTCATGCCAGTGATGATCCCCACTGTCCCCTGAACTTATTTAGGAAGAAGCCAGTTCAGTCCCGAAGAAGACATCCTAGCCACGGAAAGCAGAGGACTGGATAATTACAATCAAGCATTTTGTCTGGCTGTGATATTGGTCAGTCAAAGAAACTGGCCTATTAATAAGGTTTCAGGAGGTCTAGCAGTGCTGTTATTACAAATTTTATTTTGCAAAGAGTGTGTATTTAACTTGCCAGGATCTCAGTTTGGCCACCCCTATAATTCCAAGGCACTGACTATTCCCTTCAATGTGATATGGAGTCTGAGGAGAGGCCATCCTCAGACAATCACATGCTGAATACAGAAACGACAAAGAAATGTCCATTATAAGCGAAGCAGGCAGAGAGGCAAAACCTCCAGCAGACAATTCGGCTTGATAGTTTCTGTCAGATGATAAAAAGCCTGACTTTGTATATTTTTTTTCTGGTGCAGTTTGTTTTTCTTCGGTAGGCATCGTAGCAGATGCTTTTTAAAAAATCAGGGATGTCTGTAGCTCCAAGCGCTGTTGCAAGGTTTAACAACAAACCGGATTACCCAGACATGGGTACCTTTCAAATTCCACTGGCATCAATAACAATTCTTGTCAGGCTGGCACAGCTGAAAAGTGCTATCAGTGCTGCCATTGGGTAAAGTATTGAATTGCTAATTCACAGAGAAATTAGAGGGGGAAAGATTAAACTTTACAATCTGTGATTTGTAGGCATACCTGTAAGAATGGCAAACGCCCCTGTACAGATACCAGGGGATACAGATTGGCAGTGTTTTAATCTCCAATTAATTAACACTCTCCACATCCACTACCTCCAGCACAAATAAAGTTGCTCAGTGACTTCAGTAATTTTGTTTCTACTCCCCACCACGGTTCTGTTTGAGAGAGACCGTGTTTTTATGATGAAGACAATTCAGTGCTGGCCTAAAGCTTCCGAACTTGCTTTGGGAACATTTTCCTTACAGACTGGGATCTGACTATGTATTTGGCTCTGGCTGCCTGCAGTCTTTCTCTGACTCTCTACAAATCTCCACTCTCTTTAATCAGGGTATTTCCTCATTTAATGGTTGGGGCAGTGCAGCCTTCAGTAATCAGTAACTTGCGCACTGATTGCAGGAATAACACCCACATTCCCACTATTTAACCACAAAGCAAAAAGAATCCAGCAACAATTTCATTCTTCACCGGAAAAGCAAAACCTTCACTGAACCAATTTTCTTGCCTGCTTTTTCCTTTTTTATATCTTTAACAAAAGACTCTAGTTACAGGTTATCTTATTTTCATACCTCCAAGGTTCTAAGGTTACAGAAGGACTAGCGTGTATGCAGATCAGCATTCATATCGATTCTTTTGTTTCTCTTGCTGATGACCAAACAAGGGATAACTGTTACCAGCTTCCTCTCTGCTATTTCTTCATTTCAGTAACAATGCACTGGCCCTTGTAAGTATTCAGCCACGGCACACCTGCCTTTGAAAACAAAGCTGCTCTCCCATATCCTCTGTAAATGATTTGAGGAGGTTTACACCTCAGTACAAACATCTGTGGCTACAATTCCACCCCCTCATGCTCACACTCCATGTTTACAAATGCAAGAACTTGGGTTTAAGCACAGCGCGGCCCTGCAGTGTATCCAAGTCTCTAGACTTTTATGCCCTACATACACTGTGGAATTTCCACTGTGCATACAAAATTATTCATGACAGAAACATTGAAGGACCACCCTCCCCCTCCCCCCATGTGAATACCAATGAGAAAAATAGCAAGAGGTTTTCTTTTCCTTCCCGATCATAGGGAGGAAAGGAAATTTAACAACAACATGTATGGGGGAGGGGAAGGGAGAGTCACTGCAAAATGTTGAGGACCAGGGGTGCGAGTACATACTTGTATTAACATCTTCCATCCCTGGAGCTGCAGTAATTTGCATGACATTATCTACCTGGGATGTTGCTATGGTTATCACCATACATAAGTAATTACCAGGGCAAATTGCACATACAGCGCACAGATTCATGCTGTCAGAAGCAAAGGATCTTTTTATACACTTGAAAATGTAAATGTTTGAAAAAACACTAATCACAGATTCCTGATAAGAGAAAAACTTCAAGACCGCTCCTGAGTGATCTAAAACGGTTGTTAACTATGCCTATTGACAACAGTACCCTAAGGGTCAATTCAGACCAAGACCAAGTGAGCCAGACACTGCACAGGATCAGTAGAAAATCAGTAGAAACAGTTATCAGGAGTAGTAACCAGAAATTCATCAGTAGAAACAGTAGAAAATCCCTGCCCAAAGAGTTTACAGCACGATTAGATGAAAGGTACAGAGCAAGAGTAGTGTATCACACAGAGCAAAGAAGGTTGCCAACCTCATGGCATTGGCATGGTTATTTTGTGTAGATTACATCAAGAAACTTGCTTCTGGCAAGCTAGGCACAAAAAGATGAAAATAAGGGCAGGACGAGGGACTGATGCAGACTACACCCATGCGGGAAAAAAAA
>VXBO01000205.1:269605-291709 GCA_013400135.1 Rhinoptilus africanus | reverse complement strand
CCCCACCCCCTCGCAGAGTACCCTGTCCCTCCGCACAGCCGGTCACGGAGCGTAACCGCCTCGGTTACGCGTCTTTCACAGCCCGCAACCAGCAGTTCGTCACTTGGTGCCTTTTCCTCTCCTGCCTTTTCTGGTCCCACAGCAGTACGGCCCCGGGAGCAGCTGCCGTGCCCGGCCTTGGAGGGGCCTCACTGCTGCCGGGGCGCTTTGCCGGTACAGCTCCTCACCTCTGGGACACTTGCCTGGACCGTGTTGGTTCGAACCCAGTTTACACTAGTCCTTCTTCACAGCTCCATTTACAAGTCCGCTTGAAGCCATCATCCCACAGCTCTTATATTGGTGACATCTTTGCCCGCTGTCTTACAGTGTTGCTCTCTCTTCCATGCTGCTCTTTGCCCCAGGAACAGAGTCTGTGCAACAGTTGCCGTGTCTTACTGCTTTTCCTTCCTTTACACCTACGGGGAGTCAGATCATTAATCAGAACTAACTTCAACAGTAGTTAAGGGAAGATCCTTTTATGCATTTACTAACAAGAAAATAGTGTAAAATATCTGCATGTTCTCACTAAGATCAGCTTTGCCTTTGCTCCCCCTTCCATAGGGAGTGGTGCCTGGTTCCAGCATAAGCTCTTAGCGCAGTTATCACCGTTACCTCACAGACTGACCTCTTGATCCTTCTGGAAACTGTCACTACTATTTACCTGTATCTCAGTGAGAAAACAGATAAAGTGGTTATCAGAAATGACCTATTTCATCCACATTGTTTCAAGAAGGAGCAAAAGAAACCACGTTCTCAGCATATATGGTCTATGACTTAGATTCTCATAAAGTGTATCACTAAAATGGATGTGCCTTTTAAAAATTGTTCTACACACAAGTACAGGTACTTTAACTGGGGATATGATTTAACAACAGAGTTGTTTTTAAAGTTTTTACAAATGCTAACTCAGGAAGAGTGGAAGCTTAACTTTTAGTGATCCCACTGTGTGCATCTTGGAGAGGTGACACAGGCATGTTAAGCTACAGCCACAGTCAATAATCTTTTAAATGGAGGTGACTAAAGTGTCCCTCTGAGGACCAAAGTCCACCTTGTGGTGTGAGCATTGTGCGCAGAACATCAGAGATGAGGTTCTTGGGGGGCCCTGTGGCACAGTTTCATAACTTTCAGTATTTCCTAACCTCATAATTTCAGATATCATACTGGGAGGCAGAGGGTAGAGAGAATTCTTAAAACATTTCACTTTCTTCTTTTTATAATACTTTAATAAGCAGATACACTGAGAAAAACAGTTTTGTTACGGGCAACCTTTGCAGTGAGGGTTACAAATAGTGTCACTTCTCAGGAAGTGAGTGGTTTTTAGGAAGAAGACATTTAATGAAAAGCTCTTTTTTAATGCTTTCTGGGAGAAAACAGGAACATGTAGCCTGCTGCTCTAACCAAAGTGCACGCTGATGCATTTGTAAGTCATTTTACCTTGCTTAGGAAGGGCGGCAGCACATTGGTCATACCAATGAACAATGCTGGGTTTGGAATCCCAGGGCTAGACAGCAGTAATGCAAAGCTACTCTCACCTTCTTCCAGCAAACAAAAAGGAACTAGCTAGTGTACAGAAAACGCCCTGCAAACTCAGCTACCTGCAGCCTCAGTGGAGGAGCAGCTGCACATTATGATCTTGATTTGAGATCATGGCACATACCAGCCCATAACTGTGTCATGACCTGGGAGTGCACCTGCCCTTGTGACAGATTCCATGTCAGGGGCATCCCTTCTCCCTGTCCTCCCACACTGCATCACTTGACAAGGGAAGAATCACATGTTGTCCGCCCATGTGCAGTACCACAACTCACCTGGATTTGGAGAAGCGTGGCATAATCCTGGGGCAGCATCTAAGGACTGTGTGAAGAGACCGGAGATGGGCTGAGGAGGAGGGGAGTGGGGCTGCGGTCCTCTGAACCTGCTCCCTGCCATTTGTAACGGGCCTGTCATTTTCAGAGAACACAGAAGATGGTTACAGATCCTCACAGTGTAAATGTTTCCCTTCTTTATACAGGCCAAGGCCAGAGTTTATCAACATACAGTTGCACTCGCATCAGGTGCGGAGGGGAAACCTTCCTCTTTCAGCCACTTCGTAGCAGTGATTTCCTTGCCCCAAATTTATTTCATCACCAGCTGTCTTTGCAGACTGGCAGCTTAAATCTCTGTAATAACAGGTTGTATGTACCTGTTGCACATGCCCTCTAGCTCCTTCGTGATGAGGTGGGAAATTAGTATCTACTGTAATCCCACCTAAGTTAAAGGGAGACAGTAAGCTTTCAGGTATTGCACACTTGTGCATGTAAATTCCCTGTGTATGAGCTAGAATTTTGTGTCTTTTAACGTGTTCCTTGAATTTTTGCTGTATTCAGGAATTAACTATTTAAAATAAAGGCACTAAGGCTTCTCAGATTGACCAATCTACATTAGTTCCACTACAAAACTTAGAATGATCCTGAGCTGTTTTACAGGTAATTATCAGTATAAAAAGTGAAGTCCTTTCCCATGGGAACCTGTAGCTTCTTACCCATGGGTAAGAATGTCCATTGTGCAGGGAAAGGCACTCGATTCCCCATGAGATTTATACAAAAGAGAAAACGTTTTCCAGTCAGTTAATTCATACTTTACTACTACAGGAAGCAAATTCAGCAGCCCCCTTTTCCCCCTGTAGCTCAGAAATAGCACGTTTATAAATTCATATAAACTATCAGACTCACACAAGATTGCTGGAAATTCATCAGAAAGCTGCTGCTGTTATTTGACTGTACTTACCACTTTCGTAACTAAGGCTTGGGAGAGGCTTTGTTAGTTGAGCAGTTCCAGTTGGCCAGGGTTGGTTTCTTTGTGGAGAACCAAGATGCTGAATTGCAAAGAATATTTAAAAGTGCAGAACATTTGCCTGTGTCCTTTGGCTAGCTGGAGGTTTAGGAAGTTCACCTATTGAATCTCAAGTCAGAATTTAGACAAGTCAACTGCTTTTACCCCTCCTTACAAATGACGTATAACTAGTCCATAGGCTTGGTGATGGAGCCTGTGGAGAATGGTCATTCAGATTGTCTTGAGTTGGCCACCAGGTGGTCGTTGAACTAAGTGCAGTGCAACTACAGACAGTTTGCTCCTGTACCTCAAGGGTTAAAACAGCTGATGTGCCTAAAGGCAATCTGGAGGGCAGAAGGCACATGGTGCTAACTGCCCCAGTTCCAAGAGCAGGGTACATAGTTTCCCACAGGCCAGTGCCCAGAATATAATAAGCTTACCTCCAAATTGTGGGATTAAAGCTACATTACATTCTTAGTTTAGATAAAGGGTTCTATCATCTGGTCTACAACTGTAGCTGTGACAGAAGCCAGTTTTACAAGCTCAAACCCAAACTGGTGGAGTTTAGCAATTACAGGCATGCCTGGAGAGATTTATTACAGAGAACCTAAATGGTAGAAGAGAGAATTGCCTCTTTTTTTTTCTAACGTAGTTTTTCAGGTTGTTTTTATCTGCAGCTGTGTACGGAACTTTTCAAAGATGGAAGTTTTCCTGGAGTACACCAATACCTTCGATTCCTGCTGATCTCAACACCACTTGAGGCTAGCAGCTTTACATAGGACTGTGGCTTATAGCCCAGCTGCCAGCAGTGACTGGAGACCTGCTGCAGGCTAGCTATTGCTTTAGCGAGTAACAGGCATTCCTAGTAACACAGGCAATAGTGCTTTTTTCCTGGGAAAGAAAGGAACAGAAGTGGTGGAACAGAAAGGGAAGTGAAGATTGTAAATGGTCTACGTGCCCAGCATTACAGAGTCATATAATTCACTCTAGCATCAGTCTGCTGGAAAGCCACAGGAGAAACTGCAGGTGTCCAGGAAATCCTATTTTTTTGCCCCATTGTCTCCAGCAAGCTGCAGTACAGCCTTTCTCCCAGAATGAAGTCAGTGTCTCCTACTCTAAGCCCAGCATGGCTGTTCCCTGTCGACAGTGAAGAACAGGTCCTTTTAAGTTAGTAGATACAACCTAAGAAATACAGGTATTATCCGAGTACTTTGTTCACTGATTTTGATTGTACGAGTTTCATTTCAATGATTCATAGCAATGTTGAGTAATGAAGACAGACATATCCCGTAAAATAATCCGCAAAATGCAAGAAAGCCTTATCCAGTTCGGCAGCTTTATAAGTTTTAGGCACTGCATTTTTGTGGAAAATCAGAGCCAGGTAAAGATTATTAAAATTGGAGTAACATGCAGTTTGTTTTTCTGTCAACTCTTAAGGATGCTGGTCTCTTTTTACAGGAAGATTGTGGATAGAATAGATGATGACAAAGATGGCTATCTCACAACAGAGGAATTAAAGAACTGGATTAAACGGGTACAGAAACGCTATATCTATGAAAATGTGGCCAAAGTTTGGAAAGACTATGATATAAACAAGGACAATAAAATTGCCTGGGAAGAATACAAACAAGCCACATACGGTTATTATCTAGGTAAGACAACATTTTCAGATTATACGATCAAAGACTATTGAGATTATAAGGCGTGATTTCATGCCTTACAGTCAACAGGAGTTTGGCATCACATTTAGGACTCTTGAAAATCTCATTAAATTTTATAGATGCTCAGAGGTCAAAAGCACTTCTTAGTATTGCAGCCATTTCCACGTGGGTCACCAGCACACAGAAGGTTTTGTAGAGGGATTACTAAATGTACTGACAAAGCTGAATTAAAGTCTCCTCCCGTTAGAAATATGTTAATTTTTTAACATTAAAAATGATACTTCAATTAAAAAAAATATATTGCATAATTAACCAGTGTTTGTTAATTCATTCTCTCTAAAATCTCATGAGTCTGGATGCTAAAAATTTAGGCTGGGTCTAAGCTATAGCAAAGTTCTTGCAGAATAACATGCTTCAGATTGTGATCAACTGCAAATGAAAATCCTTAACAAATCAGGGAAAAGCAGCACGAACTAAAAAAATATACCTGAATCTTCCCCACTCCCCCCTTCCCACATTCCCTTTGCTTTTTATAAGTCAATGAAGGGAAAGGAGGAGAAGAGATCAGTTAAGCTAAAGGCCAACGCTGACAGAACAACAAATTGTCAAATTGTTATTAATTGACCATTTATACTGGAAATGAGAAGACAATATCTACCTACCATAGAGGCAGTTTCTGGAGCAAGCTCCCAGGAGCAGTAATAAGTACAAAGTCTACTTTAGATTAAAGTAGAGCTTAGTACGTTTTTGGAAGGAAACATTTTGACGCACTATCTCTGCATCAGTATTCCTGGGAGCCCTTCTCAGCTCCTTGTCTTTGCTCTCTGTAATCCCCAAGACTGGGAGAACGGCTACTACATTGTGGTCTTGTGTTAATGCACACTTAAAATTCCCATCTGTGATACCTGGCCTAGTCTTTTTCAACTCTTTTTTTCTCCCAACATGTGAATTGTGAAATGATTACAAGTATTTTTCATTTTTTAAGTGAGTTTAGTGATCTTATTTTAAAAATTATATCAAATACCATTCGCTTTATGCCACTGAACACCCGGAAAAAGTGTCATTGTTTTAAACTGAAAATAATTGTTAGGTTCCCCGTAGCAGAAGCGTAGCAGTTAGATGGTTTCAGTCAGTCTGCCAGCTTCTGAAATTACTTTTCTTTGGTTTACTTGCTTGCAACTGAAAAGTTGTGTAGAACATACTTATTCCTAAGAACAATAAAACTCCTGTGAATGAAATCTACCCTAAATACTGCCTAAGCAGTGCTTGTAAAAGCAGATTTAAAAAAAAATCTATGAAGAATAATATACAGTACTGCAAAATCTGTTATCCTGGATTCCAACAGAAGGCTTACTCAGACATTTACCTATACTACTGTCACCTTTAAAAAATCAAACCAAGCGTTTGACCTCTGAATTTAAATCTTAACAGCATTAACTCTTAACAGCAAATTAGGGTGCTTCATTGTGGTAATATGATTTAAAAGGAACACAGTTTTGAGATTGTCTTGATTAATTTGCAGAAAATCCAGAAGAATTCCAAGATGCAACCGATCAGCACAGTTTTAAAAAAATGCTGCCCAGAGATGAAAGACGATTTAAAACTGCAGATCTGGATGGAGACTTAGCTGCCACTCGTGAAGAATTCACTGCTTTCCTTCACCCAGAGGAGTTTGAGCATATGAAAAACATCGTGGTCTTAGTAAGCAGAGCAAAACCAATGACATTATTGTTACTTTTATTTTTTGGATGAGCTGTGAAATGCTTCTCTAACCTTTCCATGCAAGGCTTAGAAAGTGACACACATAATAGCTAAGTGGGGAACAGAAAAGGATGCCTTTCCTTAAATTCACTGGATGTAGAGCTCTCAGTATAAGAAAGACTTGTTAAAGGCACTTAGACAGCTCCTAAAAGGAGCGAAAAAACAGTCTTGGGCCATGGACTTAGACCAAAATAAAAAGAAGGGTATGCTGACATGCGGCAGTTAAGTGTTTGATGCCAGCTTATATCTGACCCTAACTTAAAATTTAAGCATGGTGTCCAATTCAGTCATGCCGGGAATTTTTTTCAACATGAAAGGATATTAGTATATTCGTTGTATAAACAACAATCACACTGGAGTCAGTGAGAATACATTTGCCTCTGGACGAGGGCAGGTCAAAGCCTCAAAACATGAAATGATTAAAGAGGCAAGTAGCCATCATGATCAGTTCTCTCTTGATTGCTTCGATGCAAAACTATTTTCCAGGAAACCTTAGAAGACATAGACAAAAACGGGGATGGTTTTGTGGATCAAGATGAGTACATTGGTAAGTGCTGGGATTTGTTTCTTATATAATCTCCGGTCCTTTTGTCCACCTTCTCTCAAATTTGCAGCAGTACTAACAACCCAAAAGATAAACGTTTCCGTGCTCCAGTTCAACTATTTTAAACCAACCATCCAACCCAGAAGGTTTAATTTCATTTTAGGCAGATAGTAACATCACCAGCAAAAGGTTCCTCACACTTTACAGCATAAAATTCTCCTTTCCTTCTCATAAAATTTGGCTGAGAGGGTCTGGAATAGTATTTTTCATGACAGGAATACTCTCTGTATACTTCACCCTATTACCCAACTTGACCAATGCCATTTTGAAGGCATTGTTTAGAAATGCAAGAGGATCAGAAAGTGAATTAGTCTCTTCCCAAGTCTGGTACTTGAATATGCAAAATAGCTGGGAAGCACACATCACCAAAAAGAAGATTCACCTTTTTTGGACTATTTTGCTAATTTAAGGAAAATAAGTAATAAGTAAAACCCCACACTTCTCTAATGATTTGTATGGTGATGTCATTATCTTTCTTCTAGAACTGTAAGATGCATTAAAAAAGAACTGTGTAAACATTGCACTAAGATTTAATATCCTCAGAGAAGTTGTGAAGTGTGTGAAAGTCAGCTGAGCGTTACTTCAGTGGCAGTAAGAGAACAAAATGGGAAACGTCAGCAGCAGATCAGTCGCAGTTAATTGGCACAAACTTCAGTCACACTAGGCAGTTAGCTGCTGTCTTGCACTTGGGCCTATGAAGACAAAAGAGAAGCAGGAGGATTGGAGATCAGCAGTACATAATGTGTTTTAGCCTTTTGAATCATTATGCTGATACCAAAAGCTAACTTCCCCCACTACACTCACTTTGAGGGGTTTTAAATCAAGCAAGTAACACTAGAAAAGCATTAGTGTAAACTCAGATGAATCTTTCTGTTTCTAGTGGTGCTATAAAGATCACTTCACATATAATCAGGAACAATATACACATTAATTAATCGCAGGGGGTTTCTATTCCTTGTAAATTATATTTAGCCTCAGAATGTGAATGCTATTCATTTATGACTGAAATAACAGAGCAGCATAATTTCCACAGTAATTTTGGTTCATTCAGTGACATTACCTACATATAATTATAAGGTAATTGTCAACATTTGTTACCATGTGAATGCTAGTTTTTCTTGTCTTCTATAGATAGGAACATAGAATGTTCTAGTCACAATCACCCCACATTGGCACGGATGATAAAAATCAAATTGACAGGACATGTCAGTTGCTTCAAATAAACAATATAATTTGCACTTTAAAAAATGAAAAAAAAGAAAGTGAATGTGTTGTCTGAAGTTTTCTTCATGAGTTGAGGAAAACTATGCTTAAAATATTCCTACTTCTTGCCTTTTCAGGTGTAGTATTTTTTATTTTTGATCAAGCTGGGGTTAAAAAACAAACAGAAAACCAAATCTCTTCTTTGGTGGTTTATAAGGAACAACAAAAAGAAGTAAAAATATTTCAGTCTCTAGATTGGGTACTTGATGGGGACACCTGCTGAAGGTTATAGAACGATTCCTCCCATCCTCCTCCTCCTTCCTTTCTCCTATTCTGTCTTTTATAAAGTTTGGTTTAGGTTTTACAGAAGCAGCAGAGGAAAATATCCCCATTCACGTTAAGCTGTGAGAACTGTATTCTTATTGTGCATGAGCAAGTAACAGAGGATTTCAGGGACATTGTGGACAGTTCTACCAATAGAGAACTTCAGCCTAGTGAACATGCTCCCGCTGAAGGGTGGCGGGAACTTATTCCTAGGTTTGAGACCATCATTAATACTGCCTATAGATACTAGCCAGGCTCTGGCCCTAATGCCATCTACGTGGAGTGCACTTTTCCTTAGCGCTTCCTTGAAAACTAAACCCACAAGGTATAAGAGTAGTATCACAAAGCAGGTTTTAATTATAAATAGAAAAGTGGAAGGCTTAAGGAATAAGAAGCCCTGATGAGCAGAAAACAATTGATTGGCCACAGTGACTAGAAGAATAAAGTAGACACACTACTCATAATTTGGAAGACCTATGCTGTAAAGAACAGATACAAATCACTGGCTCTTAATAATCACTGCTACTTTCCCGACTTTGTTTATACAGATAGCTGCTGCCACTGTGGCATTCTCCTACTGATGCTTCTTAAATATAGCACAGGACTGACGTACAGAACAGCTCATGTATGTAATCTATGCATCCTATGTCACAAATGGCACTCCATCCCAAGGAACCAATCTATAAGTAGCACTGCCTGTGGTTTCTCACACACAATGCACCACTGATTCATGACATCTCCATTTCTTTCTTTGTAGAAGGATACCTTCTAGTAGAATGTGCTGCAGCACTGCACGGTTGAAAAAGGACTCATCTACTAAGATGAATTTCTCTTGCACAGACCTCTCTAAAAGCAGGAGAAAAGCATTCAAGTTCCATTTAGCAATTTTTGTTTTCCTACGTTTCCCCTGTGCCTTTTTTCCCCTTAACCACTCTGCTGGCTGGAGTCTGATCTTATCCACAAAGACACTTGCTGGCAGGGACAAGATTAAATTGCCATGTTCCTTTCTCCCCATGTGATTGAGCCCCGCACTAAAGCTTATGATAGCTATTTAACTAAAGAGCCTTAAAGATTTTTTTTCATTCTGAAGTTCAGTGGATGATGGCCTTTGGATAGGTTCACCTCTCACGTTAGCCTCACCAGCACAGTTATAATACAAGGGTAATGCAAGAGTGGACAGAATCACCAGCAGTGAAGAAACAGGCCTGAGAGAAGATACATGCAGCTACTCCACGTTTCATTTTTTGTGCAAAGAAACGCTATGCAAAGACTTTTTTTCTTAGTCTTCCTCTGAGGAATACCGTGCAAGTGTTGTTAGTTTGTACATATTTTGCAAATTAACTATGACTCGAGTGATACCTTTATTTCCTTTCCAGCTGATATGTTCGCAAATGAAGACGGCGGACCAGAGCCTGACTGGGTGATTACAGAGCGTGAACAGTTTTCAGATTTTCGTGACCTCAACAAGGATGGAAAGATGGACAAAGACGAGATTCAGCACTGGATTCTCCCACAAGACTATGATCATGCACTAGCTGAAGCCAGGCACTTAGTCTACGAATCGGATGTAGACAAGGTACTTAGTGTTCTATTATACCTTTTAAAAAAGTTGTATAAGATATTGTGGTTTTTTTAAACTTACCAGCTTGGGAGAACTTTTCGTATCAGTACAGTTTAAATGGAATTTTAGAGGCTAGAATGGCTAGTGCATGAATGTATGAATGACAGTTTAGGTTGGTAGGGTTAGAATCACAAAGTAAAAGCAAAGTACAGGTTATCAGCCCTCAAAGTCCCTTTGGTTTTCATTAAGTTGGGTAAGAAATTATATAGCATCTTAAACCTGGAAATTTTAACACAGGAGAAGTCCTCTTTTTCCTTTTAAGAACAGTCATGGCTTTTGTATGCTAATTTAGATGGCAAGAGAAAACTAAAAGATACGTTACAAAGGAGGTAGCAAAAAACCCTATTTCTTATACTCAAGCATGCATCTTTGACTTAAAGACTGGCTCAATACATCCACTTCCTCTAGTTCGGGAGATGAATGGTTCAGTAGATTCCAGATGGTGATCTTCAGAAATGTAATGTGAGCAAAGCTGGAACCTAAGAAGCCAAAACACTCTTACATAGACAGTGTGCAAATTGCTAACAGAAGCAACCATCTTCGACAAAGTACATCTGAGGATTTTCATTTTTACTGGCAAAACCAAACCACAGAGTAAAATCGCATACCACATAACTCACTGACAAACGGTACATGGGTTGATTACAAAGAACTTTGAATTAGCAGTTTGACCCAACTGAAGCCAGTGGGACCCCACTGGGGTCCAAATTTCACTCACCATGACAGCTACAGTGATTCCTGAACCTGCAGTCTGCTGCTTTGAAGAACTGCCTATTTCCCAGGGCTCTCATAGGGCGGGGTTGGTGTCTTTTGCTCAGCTTTGAAAATGTTCTTACAGAGATTTTATTTTCCTTCTACCAGGATCAAAAACTAACAAAAGAGGAGGTTCTAGACAACTGGAACATGTTTGTTGGAAGTCAAGCTACTAATTACGGGGAGGACCTCACCAGAAACCATGATGAACTATGATACAGTATACCAGCCAGTATGCCACAGACCTGTTCTCCACTTCACTGAAATCACTGTGTCCGTCACTTCTTTGTGGAGAGATGGGCAAGGGACACACTCACCACCAAATTACTTGCATTAATATATTTTTAACATGCCAGCTTATTACCTCAGAGACCGCGTAGAAATAGCTTTTTACTCTTTCCACATGGTTAAATATAATACGTAATTACTACAGTTTTATTTTGGGAAAAATAAAAAGGTAACTTTTCTTAATAGATTAGAGCCTGACCTGGAAAAGGCAGTTCTAAAACACAATTGCAAGGATCTTTACAGTAATGAAATATTTTCTTCAATTACCCGTTTTTACTATAGTGAAATGCGACTAGGATTAGAAAGCAACCTAATGTTTAAACTGACTAAGATATTTAGTCGTCTGTTTTAATAGCATGTAACAATCTAGGGTTATACTTTGACCCTCCTATCCATAGAAAAGGTTTGACAACAACAAGATCCACAACTCTTTTCTCCACACTGTTTTCCTCTCCCCATTTGCGCCAGAGGTGCAGGAGAAGGTATCCATCAGGCCCCTGGTTCATAGCTTTACAAGTGCAACATGTACAACTGGCCCTTGTCCTAACCCCCATCACAGCGCAGACAGCAGACGTGGCCCAGCACCCTGTGCCTGCATTCCTCAGCGAGGGGTGTAGAGTTCATAGTGACAGCTGCTCCTTCTGACAGCAGAATAACGTACAATTGTTTGTGGGCTGTTGGTTATGCTGTTTCCTGGGAGGAATTATGCCACATGGAGCATAATTTATCTCATGCTTTTCGCACTTTACCCAAGCCATACTCTTGTTCACACAGTGTGAATGGCAGCAGTTCTGTGATGGAGAAAGAATGAGACATATCACCCCTTCTGGGCCTTCTGTCTTCTCTACGACATAAGAGGACAGATTTATGTGGCTAAAGTTCTGGGTTTGTATGTATATACGTATAAGTACATGTTAATGAAGCAACTACATCAACACAGCTTTCCTCCTAAAGAAAGGGGTAAGCTTTCCACACAGGTGCTTTCTTTTTTACTGTATGATGTGAGCTGTTACATGTATATTTTTATATACTCAACTTAGATAATTTTGGTTGGTTTTAAATGTACTGGTTTTAAAATAAGCACAATAAAACCAATACTTCTTTTTGATACTATGAAGGTGCAATAACACTCACACTAACTACTACACTAATACTAGGAGATTAGGGCTCCACAACACAGCTCACTTGCAGATTCCCTGAGGGTTTGGTGTACAGCATCGCGCACTGGTGATCACACAACCGTCCAACAGTTTAACAAGTTTGTGAAGATCATCATGAGAGAATGCAGAACTGTGACCTCCATAAACAGTGTCATTTTTGTACAGCCATATAAGAACTGTGGTGAAATGTTTTACATCTTCCAATCGAAGATAATTAAGTCTAGGTATTAGAGTCTGGCAGAGATTACATGTTCTTGCTAGCAGAGTTATTAAGCTTTTGGTGTGCACTTCTTATGACATTGCCAGAAACGTCTGTGAAAAGTCCCTACCTCTTCCACTAACATACAGTAGGACAAATGTCATAAGACATAAGCGAACTGTTTTTGCTCTTCCAGTACCCTCGAGTTAAATCCCTAAATGCAGTGTTACCTGAGAAGCAATAAAATTGTATCTTGGCACATGTAAAAAGATCATCTGTTTTGTTTATGACTTGAATTTTGAAATGTTTATTGTATTCAATAATCCTAACAATCTTGAGAACTTTTTTTAAGCAGTTCTTTCATACTAAATTTTAATATCGTTGTATTTCAGTAACAGAATTGCAGTACTCTTCCTGCACTCAGATTATCTTCTGTTGTTTCAGGAAACAATACCTTAAAAGACCTTAAAAAAAGCTCGTTTCCTGCAAGTGAAACTGCTCAGACAGGATGCTCAAGCCAAGGATTTTCACTGGAGCCCAAGGGAAGGTTGTTTGCTAACCCTTGTTGAAATTCAGTGGGAGTTGGGTGCTGAGACACTAAGCATCGTTGCCTTCAGCTAAACATGACACTTCCAAATCCACTGCCTTCTGTCCCAACAAAAAACTACATCTGAGCTCTGACAAGCACTCACATTTTCTTCCACGTTATTCAATGAATTTGGAATAGAATTAGCATCAAATCATATTCCCGTGTTTCTATTCTATTCCTGTGTTCAATTTCCATTAATGCTTGGAATACATTGGGCATTTTCCAGTATAAAACTGTACTTACATGAGTAACAATGCTAAAATCAGAGGACTTACTCATGCAAACAAGAACTGGAAATTCAGACCCATAGTATTTTACTGTAAAATTTTTTACAGAAAGAATGGAACTCAGGTCTAATTGGCAAACATGCCAATTAGAACGAGGTTTACAATAATGAAAGTATTTATCAATAATGGGTAATGGGGTCATACTAAGATTAGCAGCTTTTTTATAAAGCCGAATATAAAAAAATTTTTTAGAGAACCTAAGTATTGCTGATGTGATTTCACTGGAAAAGCTACCCTCTTTCTGCAGCTCTTCACAGTGTTTCACTTACCAACGTTCAGTAATGCACAGTACATTTCATGCACTAAATTTTCCTTTCAAGCTCAATGCACTAAGGAAGAGTAACTCCGAAAGAGACTAGAGCTTCTGGGTTTAAATTTAACACTATTTAAGGAAAGCAAACCTTTGCTAGGGGATATAACTGTTAACATTGTGATTTTTCAAGCCTAAGGTTTCTAATGGGGTTTGACTGTTCCAGAGATAACATTTGTTTTCCTAGGTAACATATTTCAAGTCATATTATGAGCAAACGTTACAAAATTTTAGTGTAATGTGAAATACTGTAATGTCATATAGCATTATTTATCTGCTTAATATGACTAAACCCATTAATTGCTGGGAGCCATACTCCATCCCAGCAACATGAAAATCCATTTTGTGCCTATCTTGTCAGTTACTGCTGATTTTCTTAATGAATTGTGACGCAGTGAAATTCTGTTGGGAAACATGTTTATATATTTCCAATTGCAGGTTCTGTATGTAACTTTTATTACATAGATCCTCCATTAACTCAATGTTTTCATTATGCCTATGCCACAACATATCAAACATATCTTACTTCGATATCTGGAATGGCCATTATTATTGCACATGCAGTTTTAATTATTAGAGTTTATGAAATGAATTAAGTGGCTAATGTTCATTGTCTTATATTTCCATTTAACGATTCAATCAGGTTAAATCTGTCTGCTGTTCCAATCAAGGTACCATACATAACTCCCTGAGGAAAGGAGGATGCAGCTCATCCTGATCTAATTACACTTACACAAGGATCTTACACCAGTTGCGTAATGCTTTACTATTTGCAATGCAGAAGTTGATCTTCATCCCAGTGAAGTTAACAGCAGAACTGCTAGTCCCTACATAGAGGGACTAAGGCCTTTGCCACCCAAAGGCAAGCAGAACGATAGGAGGGTGTGACATGAGGTTAGAAATAACCTTAGGACCATCAGGTCCTGATCTCCTTACCAAACACTAACGTTTAGAAATTTAGCCTGATTCATACCCGTGCAAGATATTTAGGGCGTAAGTTTGGTTTGTGTAAGGCACTGTCTAATGTCTACTCGTCTGTTCAAGTAAATTTAGCTATTTTACTGAGCAATGGTGGCAACATGACTAGACAGCAAGTTACCATTAGCAAATGGAACGAGTTTTACAGGGGGGCAGAAGGAGCCACAGAAAACATTTCAAGGCCAAAGATTTTGCAAAACCTGACTCAGCTTGCAGTGAAACACTTGGAACCATCCACCACTAATAAGCAGTGGTCTCTTTTCATCATTCCAATTTAGTGAGTGCTATATTCCAATTAATATGTCCAGCAAGGAGCATATTTACCATACTCACGAATTACAAAGGAAGAATTTAGGATTATTTTGCACTGCACTTTCAGGAGCCATTAAGACTGATGTCCCTCAAACTCATGTGCTGTATAGATTATTCCAAACATGATGAATTTCAAATCAACCCCAGAAGAAAAAGCTACCAGCTTTCCCATAGTGTGAAACAGTGTACAAGGGACATACATGCGTATGTGACACAACAGGCAATTTCACACCTGCATTCTGTCTCTCCACAGGATAAAGTAAAGTATCTTCAACAGATGGGAGCATCTCTTCACTATGTCAGTGACAAGAATACAATTATCATGTATACGCATTACTATTCCTATTGATAATTAAGGGATATCATCTCCAGCACAAGTGTTGGCTCTGGTGAGCAGAGTTCTGGAGCTCAGTTTCATATAATGCATGTGTGTCATTTTCCTTGTGGAAGAATTTATTTCATAGTCATAAATTGTCCAAACATGATCTGGTCGGCTAGCATTTGAAGGTTTAGTATTTGCTTGAGTGTTTTGTAATTGGTCTCACATTTGTGAGATTGGCCACATTTGTGGTTTGAAAACATATATCTGAAATTCCAGGACAGCTACATAGAACAAATCACAGCATGATACTGAATCAGAACAGTAATTAAGGGTGACACATACATTAGATATGCCAATGTTTCATCATACCAACAAGATCTTAGATACACATCAAGATGCTTTCACAGTTAAGTGAGAAATCTTTTCTTAATATGGGAATAGCTTGAGAACATTTAAAATGAAAGTCCATTGGACCAATGGCAGTACAAAAACTTAATGAAAAATTAGTATAGCTTTTGAAGACATACCTTAAAATCCTTGGTAAGGCTCCTTGATGCTTTTGTGGATGGTGTCACAGAAACATAGTGCATGCCACATTCTCAATTCTAGCACAGCACTGCCCAAGAAACAGCCATCGCTGAAGAAGCTGCATTCGTACCCAACAGATTGATGAGGTTTAGGTAAAAATAAAGTGTGAAAATAAAGCTACTCAATAGGCTGCTCCAGCGTGCACTGTCTTCTCCCGCCTAAGGCTGCTGTTGGATTCTGAGAAAGTTTGATAGGTACGTGATAACAAATGCTGTGTTGGTCACCATGAATCCCACCGCTAGGATTGAAGATAACAAGTTGGTTAACAAGGCTGTAATACCTAGGAAGAAAAAAAATAAAATTGTCAATTACTGAGCATGATGTTCTCAGAACTTCTTGGGACATACCTTCTGTTTGTCTAAAAGCCAATGAATTTAATGTTTTGGGAAGAAAATAAAAGGGCGGGGGGAGGGGGGCTTTTATCATTAGATCAACTGTAAGGTAACACAGGCATACCAAAAATAGTATTGACTAGATTTACAGATCAGACACTTCCCCCCTAAATTACTCTCAATGATGTACTTCAAGAAAGCAGAATATTGGCATCTGCACATGAGCTAAAGAGCCCCACTTTGGGAGAACACCATACCCTCCCCCCAACTTTAAATTCAGCTAAAGAGTTGGAGTTCTGCTGACATCGCGTGCACTGCATCTCACAGGGCCTTGGTTGGTGGGACACAGAAAAGAAAGGAATGCTACTTAAGAATTCAGCAAATGAAGAAGCGCAAAAGCATTCAGATAGCTAAAACTTCCTGAAACCTTTAGTTGGTAACATTTAGATGAAATATTTTAAAATCACAGGGAGGATTTTTTTTGAAGGTGCATTCACAAGTGCTATGGGCAGTAGAAATAAAAAGAGTGGCTAGAGAGGTGTCCTAGAATGAAAGAAAACTGAAAGCTTCTCTTCTCCATTCCTGATCTTCGTTTAGAAGATTTTGCATCAATTCCTTTGCCTGTGTCTTCCTACTCCTTCTTTGTCCTCAAGTTTTAAATTCAGCTAACAGTGCAGACATAACACTTCTGGGACACCCCAGACCTCCCCAATAACTTTGAAGGGCTTTATGCTGAAGAAAGGAAGCTTTCACAGCTATTACATCTGCTCTGAACTGGATACAGCAAAGTACAGTTAAACAAGAAACAGAATGCAAGATACTAGGAAGTACTATTCCATTATTCCCAACTGTTTCATAACCAAATAGATGTCTAACTTGGAACAGACAGATTTAGGGTTATACTGAGTTGGAGTATTTACTTTACTACGAAAGCATTTAAAAGTGCACTCTATATATAAAGAAAAAGATTTGTATACTTCTTGTAGGCTACAGAGTTCTCTTTCCCTAGAGACAATAAATGACATAACTTATACTTGAGTTTAGTCAAACTAGCACCTTGTGAAGCAAATGTTTCCTGAATTGGCCTTTCTTCAGTGCAGTTGTATTACCATTAAAATTCTAGAACATCTTCCTGAGCTAACAATCAAATCCCATGACTTAATAAAAATCTGTTATAGCAGCTCTCTGATTGCTGCATGTGCTGGGTGCGAAGTTTGGAAACTCTCAATCATCACAAAAAGGTTATGAAATTATTGCAGTATAAAAAGGACTTTTCGAAAGCCTTGCTATCAACAAGCATTACGTTTACAGAACAGTTATGTAGATACCTGAACAGATATAACAAATTTTTCCCCCCTCCTTTTGCAAGGAAATAAATTTTTCATATTTGGTACTCCAAAACTGGTAAAAAGGAAGTTGCATACACTCATTAAAATGGGATAAACACAACATATAAATATCAAACATTATATACAATGTAGATCTAACCAAAGTTTATTCAAATAATCCGTGTGTTACAATCAGGAACTTGGGGATAAGGTAGGTTTTCCCTTAAATCAGACCGTATCTCTGGTGCAGCTTTGCAGTGTGTTCAGAGAATTTTCTAGGCATATAACTGTGGTGTAAATAAACACTAGCTTGGTAGTGGGAACCTAGGTCCAAAATGCAGTCAACATAGACAAGTAGGACCCCCTCAACTACAGCTTCAGAAGGTATAATTACGGGTGTATAAAGAAGACCGTGCAAATATCCTCTCTCTATATTTCTGCATCCCTTCATAACATATATAAGCACAGTTGAAATGAAACAGGCAAGACGAAGAGCGATGAGAAATGACATGAAATACCACCTTTAAAATCTACTTTATTCAACTGGAAACAAAACATTTTAAAAGGTGATAATGCTCTAAAAGCTATTTAACTCACCAGCCAAATCAAAATGACCAAAATCTAATTTATTCCTTGTCTTGTTTAGCAGATGCTTAAAAGATCAATATAGTTGTCTCTGTAGATCGGCATGAAATATTAACCAGTCTGAGTGTTCTGAAGCTTTTTACAACATATTCAGCCTCATTAAACATTAAGCAGCCTTGAAATATAAAATAACTATCAGCTTCCTATCCTTCAGACACAGAACAAAGGTAGCTCAAATGTGGGAAGCAGGAAGAAAAAAAATTAAATGAACTGGGAATTCGCAGAGAAGTTAACTTAGGAAAGCTGTCAGTATAAATTGACTCAATCGGATACACTTTACCATAAAGAAAGATAATATTGCAATATCAGAAGAATATCTGCTAAGGAACAAAATAATAGTGTGACATTTATAGCATGAGAAATTCATAAAAATATGCCTCTGACCACAAACAATTATCTTAAGCCCAATACTTGTTTATACCACAGCTCCTTTCACCGCTTATATTGCTATAAGACCCACTCCATGGGTTCAGTGAGAATGAAGTCCTCTTCTCTTTTCTCTGCTTTTCATTACTGTCTGGTATGTTAAAAATATCTGGGCAATACAGCAGAAAAGAGTTTCAGGTTCACTAAAGGGAAATGTCAGCTTTGCAAATCACTGAAAGTAACCGGACATAAACTGTCAAAATAAGTCAGCAAAACAGTGTGGTTATTGTCAGTGCGTAACTCAAATCTGCATTCCGAGATGTGGCTAAAGGTTATAGACAATATAGCAAGATGGTTCTACTACAATGGATAGATCAACTAATTCAGCTAAAAATCCTGCTTCATTTTAATATATGCAGCACATTGAATACCTTTTCCTCCTATTTATCTGCTTGCTTTATTATTACTGGGTACCCATAGTGAAGAATAAATCTGAACCTCACACAGTACTGCCTTTACCACTGCAGCCTGTCAGGGTCTACAGAGGAGCTTTTTTATGCAGCTTTCTTTTTGCTCTTTCTTCTAGTTTTGTCTAGTATTGATATCGGACCAGACATACCAGTGTTAGAATTTATTACAGCTGCTTCCTCTCAATTGGCAAGATGGTAACAGCAAGACGTGAAACTGTAGGATTCATTCCCCTGCAGAGATACTAGATTTTGTAAACAGTATACTGAGCTATTAAGTTAGAACTATCAAATTCTCTTATGCAACATGATGGTAGGAATACCATCAATCAGTCATTGCAAGAACCATCAGGAGCTGAGAGGGAAACTAAAAAACTAATTCAGTACCCCTAAAGGCAAAAAAAAAAAATAATTTAAAAATAGATAACTTTAAATTTTTGTGGCATAAGCAATATATCAGTGGGCTCACATAAAGAATAAGTGTATCAGACACATTAAGAAATGATATTCAAATAGTATTTGACATTGGTCTATTTTTGCCACATTCTCAGAATAGAACGGAAAATACACTTTTGCATTCTACTGCACACTTTTGTACTTTGCTGCATGCTATATTGTTAACGGGCATTGATTAGAACAGCATCAAATCACGTGTTTCACATTTATTCGCATGTCAAATTTTCAGTTGTGCTTTGTGGATAGGGTTACACCATCTCCAAAAACACATTTTAAAATTAAATTTTAAAAAATGTGTTTAATGGCAAAAGTTTATACACATTGTGAGCAAAGCCCGGCATCTTCCAGTGTAGCCAAAGGGGCAAGTCACAGCCTAACTCCAGCACAGGCTTGAGGAGGGCAAGCAAAGCCTTAGATTTCCTACACCCTCGAGTTCTGCACCATCCCACCTTGCTCCTGGGTAAAAATCAGAACAATCTATATTAAAAACAGACCTGTGTTACCAGAAAAACAGTCATTCCTTCCCTGTTACGCCTTATTTATTTATTTATTTGATGCATGGGGGATACACAGAGCTGCCTCCTGAGCTCCCCTAAGCAGAGACAGTTATGCAAGGAGTCACATCTTTACAGCCACGAAGGAGCACAATGAAGCCATAACAAGGCAGGTGGATGAGGCTGTGTGATGCAAACTGGAATGTACCAACAGCTTAAGGAGCACTATGTGGTGCCTTGTGTGCGTCTTTAATCTGAGTGCTTTGCCTAAATTGCAGGTCCTACAGGTTGTTTGGGAAGAAACGTAATTTGACAGTAGTGTCAAGCATTTCTTTGATACCATGGAACAACACAGAGGAGTCGAGCAAGACAGAGCTTTCTTGCTGAGATTGCCACAGCTCTTTTATCCAGAAATCCTCTTCTCTCAAGGGTATGCTCATTCACGTGTCATCCTTGTATCTCACTGAGCTTCTGGCATACGGGAAACAAGCCAAACACTGGAATTAGAAGGTCACCTAAGTGCTATGTAATTGGCATTGAAACTTAGGATAGAACAAGGAGGCACAAAGATATGGGGATATAAAGGCAGCAATAATACTGCAAAGGAATTTTAGCTATCCAGCTGCTCTTGAATCAAACCTGGAAAACTAGTCTTTGCACAGATTAAATCTGTTTCACTTTTTGTGCTCTGCCCCCTTGAAAATTTGAGAAAGATGAAGAAAACTAGTGCCAAATTGACTGTAAATATCTACTCAGGCAAGGTGTAACAGTCTGCTTTGATCAAGTTGCACTTAGATTTCTCTTAGACATCCATCCAAACAGTTTCTGGAGTGCATTCTTTGAAGTCCACACAGCTAAAACTTTTAACTGGGCAGTCCCTCATTACCTTATTACTACAACATCTTTTTTTCTGACAACAGATTTGGCCCTGCACATGCTCAACTCAAAGCAGAGCCAACACTCCACTCCCTCCACTCCAACAAATTCCAAGTGACTCATCTTCACTTTCAAAGCTCTTCACAGCCTACAGTCCACAATATCCCTCATCTCTCACCCAGTGCTGCAAGTTTTATTCCTATCATTCACCCACAAGACAAGCAGTCCATTTTTTAAAGGGCAAATAGAAGTAAAAAATTTTGGGTGTAGGTTCCCATTCTGTTCCTCATATTTGAGAGGGTTTTCTAAATATCTTGTTGTCTCACAATGCCCTCCCAAAGCTCTCCTCAGCCATGATGTCTTCTAAAAATGTAACCCAAACCAGCAGGTTATTATGTTTTCTTTATCAGCAAGACAAAATGGAGAGGAAGAAACAAAGCTCTCTAATAGACCAATTGACATTTCAGAGGGTGAGGAAGTAGCTTCTTAGGACTTCCATTAGTCTCATCCTGGGTGTTGAACACAGCCTGCACGTGTTCCTTCTTTCACCTCCACCCGCCTTTTCCTTTTCTTATGCTGTAAATTCTTTGGCAATGTCTTTTGGTTCAGTGCTGGTACAGTGCTTAGGACAGTGAAACTGTGCCTCATGACTCAGATTCCTAAGAGTTACAGTAATACAAGTAATAAAACAACCACAGTTTTAACTATTTTACTAAAATTCATACCTCAAGACCACCAAACCATGAAGAAATAGCATACAAGGGAGAGAGAAAACAATCGCACAGACAGAACGACACACCACAAATGCATCGACCCTCAGATAGTGTTAATTGGTATGGCTCCAAAAATATATTTTATCTCTCTTTTAATGTACCTATGCTCGTTTATATTCACAGCCACTGTTTAAAATAAATTTGGCTGTAAACAATCCTCCTAGATACAAAGGAACACTGAATAAAACATCCTTATACCATATTTTTGCTGCTGTAGAGGACACAATGTTGTGTGGCCAGCAGCATATGAAAGACAGATGATGAAGCAAATTCTTCAGCTGTTTGGACTCGAAATAGAATAAAAATGTTTACATATATATGTATATTTCTTTCACTGAGGCCTATAAAGATACCCTGGCAGTGCTGAAGGATCGAAAACTTATTTAAGATCAAGACAAGGACAGGTAGACACATATGATAGGGCAGTGAGAATGACATCAAAACATGTCAATAGGAATTATGAGAGCTCTTTTGGAACGTCCTAATAGAAATCTATGACCTACTCAAAAGCCTTTGAAACTCTACTTACTATAGGTTACTGGGGGGGGGAAAAAAAA
>VXBO01000205.1:237373-269582 GCA_013400135.1 Rhinoptilus africanus | reverse complement strand
AAAAAAAAAAAAAAAATAGTTTCGGGAGCAGATCTTCTAATTAAGCTTCATTTTCTTTAGTTAAATGATTATTTTATACTTATATAATTAGATACAAGCACACAGAGAATACAGATGAACTACCAGCAGCAAAGTCACTTGATCACTTATCTTGAAATGTCTGTTATTCTTCAGTATGTTTATTTTCAGGAGGCATCGTGCTAGATTTGCAAACAGGCTGGAAAAAACTAATTAGAACTAACTATTGTTGAGAAATGTTAATGTAGAATGGAAGGCATTTTAAGAACGGTAACAGAGTTTAAAATATAAGTTCATTCCAGTAAATCAGTGTCAAAATGACAAGAGAAGCCAACATGGCTCAAGACAGATATGGGGAACAATACATAAGATAAACAAAAAAGCCTTTGAACCCATACACAGAATATGAGAACTGAAAGATTTGATTAAGTATTAAAAGAAAAAGGCTAAACCAAATGAAACAAATCCAAAAGTGAATCATACAGCTCAAAATCTTTCAGTGTGAGGGTTTTTTTCTGGTTTGTTTTGTTTTGGTTTTTTACATTTTTTTTTTTTTTAATCAGGACAAGCCCAAGGCATTTGGAATTCACTTTCCAGAATAAGAGTGAAAAAGATCAAACTACAATGCAGTGATGACCAGAAATATTTAAAGAATTAATTGGTAACTATTCTAAGATATAACTGTACCTGGTGCAACATACTTGAACAAGAGAGTTTTAAGGCTTTTCTCCACCTTTACTGCTTTTTTGTATCAATGCAAATTATGCACTGACAGCACTCACCAAGGGCAAGTGCTTTAACTCACATTCAGGCAAACTAAACAAGCAGCAGAGGTGATCTCCCTGTGAAGGACCACTAGCACATAAACAACCTCACCTCTGCAGTAGCAGGCATGAGAGGCAATTCCTTACTTTGTTTTTTGCAGTTATTGCACTGCATCTTCATTCAGCGAGAGTGAAGGTAATGGCCCCTTTTCTCACAGACTTGAATTAGCGGTGTGTGGTGACTGGGAGCTGTACACATTTCCTGGTTAAGGTCCTTAAGAAGGTTTGGCGGAGCACGGGGCTGTTAACTCCTTGCAAACCCACTGTCCTTCCTCATCTCAGCCCCAGAGCATTCCTGGTATGTTGCCTCGGGTGGACATGAAAGCAGATGGCACGGACCCATGCCAGCCCTTCACAATGACTGCTTTGCAACAGGTTACTGGGACAAAGGGGCTTTAGCAGACTTATCTGGCTCCTTAACCTGTAATAATGATAAAAAGTGGAAAGGTGAAGTTTTTCATAATAACTGAGCTCCACTGAATTAAAAGACCTATGATAGCATTGTTTTTTTGCATGATTTGTGTAAATCAAAGTAAACTTTTGAGAGAAACAATTTAAAACTTCCAGCACACTGGGTGATCTATAGATATTCCTTCATCTTTCCAGCAACACTTCCCATAACTGCGACTTTACATGTAAACCAGAGCTATATCCTAAAAGACTTCACTGCTATTTTAGTCTGAGCTTTCTAACTTTGATTAGACAACTAAGCGAAGGATGTGTGCAATATATTAGCATATCCTGATATAAGTAGTCAGAAGAATTTACTGCTTGATCCACTGATAATGTGACCTATGCCAACTTTTTCCTGGTACAACTTCTTTTCCCTATCAGCTCAGAGGTAAATAGCAATTGACCCTTCCCATTTGCCCTCCTATGTGAACAGCCCATGCCAGGGAGCAGGGCTGTTATGCTCCTTTCTTCCCTTGCAAAAGGATCCACAGCAATTTATAACGGAGCCCTTAGGAAGCCCGCAGACTAGACATCAGATATCCAAGAGAGCAAAGAAAGCGGGAACAGAACTTGAGAGAAGTCTTCACTGACACTTTACAAGTTCATGTAGTTCAGGAAAGATCCCTGAAGACAAGAAAGAGACCATCATAATGCCATTAGTTAAGGGAAAGCCTGGGGATACTGAAAACGTATGTAGGGAGAACTTAAAAATCATTTTAGAAAACCAAGCGAGGGAAACACTTTAAACAAGGACACTAGTGGTTCAATTAAGTGTTTCAGAGATGCCTGGAGGAGAAAATCTCCAAGGATATTACCACTAGGATAGACAAAGGGAGGCAATGGGAACCTGGTGTGGAGATGCTCAGAATCATTTCCCCAAGTTTCATATTGGAAGCGAAATGCATTAAAAAATTTAGCACAGCAAATGTATTCCAGAAATGTGTACAAAGTGCATTCAATAAGCTGTTTAGTCAGGGCAAACAGTGGGTTAGGTTAATAATTTTACAAAGAGAAACAGCACTAAAATGCAAATAAAAGGAAATCTTGATTAATGAGGAGGCTGGGGAGGGTAAGAGATCATTTACTTTTCAATAAAATAATTAGGACACTTGCTGAAGAGAAGACGTAAGTCCTCTTAGGAAGAAGTCTACTCGTTAATCTATCAACGAATCCAGAATGAAGGCAAAAAGGTAGAGAAAAAAGTTATAAGGAAAGCTGCTTTAAATTATTAATCAAGAATTATACTTGGACTGACCAAGCACTTTCCAAGACAAAGAATACAACGCAGTGTAAATAATACAGTATAGATATTATTTAATTATACATATTTTCATTAATTTTTTTTCTTTTAACAAGGTTGAGGTTTTTTTGGGGTGTGGTGGAATTTAACAACAAATAAGGGCAGAGAATTAAAAAGATGAGCAAACTATCATTCAGACCTTTCTTTTCCAAAACAGGGTTACATTTCCCCTAGAAGCTCAAACATCGGTATTTTCCATCCACTGACTAGTGTACATTTTGCAGCCCCCAATCTGAGCCCCACACTTGAGTGCCAACTTATTCAGCAGAGAAATCTAAAAGCTTCCTTCCCCACCACCAATGGCATGAACTACTGTGCCACATACTCCCACATCCATTCTCCGTCGTCATAGCTGTATGGCCTTCATTTAAAATTAGGTCTGCATTTGCTATTGCCTAGTTCACAGGGAATGGGAGGCTTTTACTGTAACTACAAGCCTTTAGCTCTAGCTGCAGTCCCAAGCTTTTAGCTTGGAGGAATCCAGTTTGATTTCCCATGTGTTGAACAAATACCAGAGGTCACATAAAGAGATAATATATGGATCTATAGGAGCATAAAGCCTCGGGGGAAAGAGAGAATAAAAACAGCTAACACCACCACAAACAGTAAATAAAAGCAAGTCCTTTAATAGGGTTTGAAAATACCGCCTGCAAAAATTGTCTTTACCCAATATTAACCAAGCTGAAATAAATACTTAAAAAGTGTACTACTCAGCTGTTTTCTCCAAACAGTAAACCCACATAGTCTTTTCCCAAAGACTGGCTTCTAAATAAGATGACATCACATTCCAAAACAACTGAAAAACCCAATATGATCAACAATAGTTTGATTTGCAGACCAATATAACAGACAACAATCCCTACATCTCTTCATTTAGGAATCATGTTCATAAATGGAAGCCATCAGCCTGACTCATGCTGGCAGAGGTAGGAGGGACGAGGAGCAGCAGAAGATGGTGCTCTGCACATTCCCCTAGCCGTGCTGGTTATCTTGCACTCTCCTTGGTCTTTGGCAGTGACTACAGCCTGCAAAATAATGGCCTCAACAGCTTCTTAGGCCACTCGCTGTTATAATCTGTATAATAAGTATTAGTTTAGCTTTTCATATGGAAAGTTAATCCCCTAATAACATTTCAAATTACGGAACAGCGTTTGGAAAAAATCATAGCTACCATTCAGAAACCTGTGCTGCAATCAGCTACACAAGATATACAGCATTCTGTAATTAGTGCACACCTTTCAGACTTGGCTAATTACCTCTTATGAATTAAAAACGTTCCCCACCTCCACTAGCCACCACACTTGAGAGAAAAAAAAAAGAAGAAAAGATAAGCTCTATACTTCTAAGGTAGCTGAAAATTCAGTAAGATAATGTCACTGATTTGGTTATTTCCAGGTGAACATCAGGTTATTCAACCTAGGTGAATTTAATGATTCTGAACAGGTTGTGCAATGAACGTTCCTATAAATCACTTATAATTGCAAACATAAAAATTGAAATCAGGCTGAAGAGCGAGATAACGCAGTATTAATGACAGAAAGCAGTAGTCTACAGATAGTGGTACTGCCATTTTTATCAAGGCCATTCTGATGAGAGGCTTCTGAACTTCATGGGGATAGCACTAGGATGAGGAGGCTAAGGTGTCTAACCTGCAAGAGTTTTTTAAGTGACTACATGTGATTAAACACATTTCCAATATACTGACATGAAAGCTTCTTCAGAGTTTTTCTCTCTAATGTAATGTTCTGTTACATTCCTCAGAAAGACTAAGCTCAGCTTGGCTTTCCACAGCTCCTCCCCAGTATCCATTACCAGCTGGCTATTACCCTTGTGCTGTGCCATGGATTAGGAGATTTCCATGTGCTAGTATCCCACATCAGCATTTTGAATAATGCAGAGCATGTCAAGTATCATATTCTCTGGGTAGAGACCACCGTTTTTATATCTCTGAGTGCTGATCAGCTCAACGCAGTTGGAATGACTGTAGAGGTGGTGGAGGCCCCATCCCTGGAGATATTCAAGGCCAGGCTTGATAAGGCTCTGAGCAATCTGATCTAGTTATCTAGATGTCCCTGCTTCCTGCAGGGGGGTTGGACTAGATGGCCTTTAAAGGTCCCTTCCAACCCAACACATTCTATGATTCTATGACCTAGATCAGGAGGAGACTTGTGCTCCAGCTTGATGGCAGAGCTGAAGTCTCCAGTTCAATCGGTGGGGAGAGCGCCCTGTCCTATGACACAGGCTGGCAGCCCACTCTGTCTGCCTGCCCTTCCCATCCTTTCGAGCACAAAGGCCTATCTCATTTGTAGGTGTTGAAACACAAGGGCAGGTACGACACCTCCAGCCCTGTGGCTCCACAGTCCTCCTGGAAGTCGTCACTGCACAACCCACAGAAGGCAAGTACGACAAACAGCAAAAGGATGACTGATTCCAGACCTGTCACAAGGGCACTTGTATTACTTAGATCAACTGAGAAATATAGCTTTTGCCTTCATACTGAAAAAGGGGAGGGGGTTTCTCCTCCACTTACCTGCCAAGAGCTGGTAGCAAAGGGCTACACATTCAGCAAGAAGAGTGCACATCCTCTGGCCTGGGGTAAACATGTTTCACTGTCTTCTAGCAGGAAACCCAGTCTTATCCATGGATCTCATCTAATGAAGAAATCCTGCACCTTTGAAAAGAAGTGCATTTAATCAATCAGCTCTCTGGAGTTTCTGAAAGATTTCACCCCCTTTTATTTAAGGCCAAAGCTTTTCGGAATATTAGCTGTGTCACAAGGAAAAATTGAAAGCCATAGAACAGACTTTCAGAATTAGAGACGACCTGAATTTAAATCTAGGAGCCAAACTCCTCTACTTTGTCATGTATGAAGTTTGGAGCCAAGATTAAAACCAAGCTTTTTCTGGTCGTAATTTAGATAAGATTGAACTTTTCTGACATTAGCCATTTTTATCAGATTTTGGCTCCAGATGAAAGAAACCTTGCAGGTACAATCATACAGCCAAATGACTAACTGCCACCCTTTGTGCCTGTTAATTATTTCTGGCCACAGCATCCTGTACAAAATGAAGCATGGACACAATATGATGGCTTTGCGCCTCTTTTTTTTTTTTTTCACATTTGGCTTCTAGGTCAACATTTTGAGAAGTCAACACTCGCTTTGCTGAAAGTCAAGGGATAATCAGCCTTGAACACCTTGGGTTGTTTTGTGTAGGTAACTCAGTATTTGCAGCTCGCAATGACTTTTAACTGGAAATGTGAGAGCAACTATAATTACAAAATCAGGCCCAAACTACTTCAAAATTAATCACTTCAAAACCACAGGAACTATTAAACAAATGTGGACACGACGTCAGGGGGGCAAGGGAGTTGGGTGGGGAAGGAATTTTATCCCCGTGAAAAACACAAACTCCTTGTCCCAAGCCACTGTATTTTATTTCTAAGTTCTTCCTACTTGTCATAGGACAGAGGTATTGAAATCTTTCTATAGTATCACATTAATATCAAATCATTCCGCTTTTTTTCTTGTATGATATTGAAGTGTAGTCACGTTAGCACATTTCATTGTAAGTTAGTAAAAATGAACATTAATATGATCTGATACTAATCCACCATGACAGAAAATTCCTAATACGATAAAACTTTCATATCATATTAGTAGAAAAAAGTCAGTTCCTGCCTGTTCCAGGTCACTTTCAATGCTGCCTTTGAGCATAAAGTAATGGCAAGCATTTGTCTGTCTGCAAAAAAGGGTCCCTAGCACTGTTCAATGGCAAAATAAAATTATAGTCAAATGTGCCTTTTTTTTCCCCATGTGTGACTTAGCCCATTGCAGGAGAGTCCTCAAATACATCATATCAATTAGCACTCATTTCTAAGTTTTATCTTGGAGTTAATCAGAATGCCTCTTGTAATGAAGAGTGATCTCTTTTAAATGGTTCTTTCTTTGTATTGAAATTATAACAGCTGTAGAAATAAATATTCAATCCAACATGAATCCTATCCTCATTTTCATGCCCAGTCTTTGAAAGGAAACAGTCAACCATGGGCAGCATATTCAGCGAGTCCTTCAAAGAAAATGCCAGGTAGACAAATACTATTTTTTTTTTTCCTGCCAGAACTCAGGAGAGGTCTGGACAAAGCAGAACCAACTCACAGCTGTCTCCACAGCAGCATGCAGCCAGCTTTCAATGGGGCAGCTCGAGGAGCCTTTGTAGGCCAACAACCATACCAGTTACACTAGCTAATTTCAACAATACCATCAGTTCTTCAGGATGTCTACATTACACTACCGTTTACAAAAGCCTCAAGTCTGATCCCATGTTTGCCATCTCTGTGATACCTCTACTTGTATGGAGCAGGATTTGATGAGCAATCATCCTTTCCATAAGACCAAAGTGGTAAATCTAATCTAAAACATCTAAATAAGATGATCAGATATCGTCTAAATAAGGTATCACATGTAAATAAGAAAGTGCTTTTCAGGACTTGTTGACCATTTCCCAGAAACTGGTAAAAGATTTGAGAGAAACACCACCAACTTACTACAAAGCTTTGCAAAATGTCTGAGCAAGCCGGGTCTAAATTATAATTAAATCCGTTCCCTTTGTCTTTGGTGACCCAAGTGAGGAACACTTGGATTGTTCTGTCACCTGGTGTAAACTAGAGGAGCTCAATTTAAAACCAGATCTTGATGCCAATTTCCAACAAACTAATGTCTGGTTTTCTTGGTGTAGTCACTTTTTCATTGCACTCTCATTACCCTGGTTGGAAGAACAGTGATACAATCAGGAATCCTAAGAGCTGCAAATGTCGAGCTTCCTTACATATGCTACGTAATTCACAAGCTGGTTAGTATTACATAGAATTTAATTTTTCAGTACAAGGATTTAATTTTTTCAACAGAAGTACATCCAGTCAACAACAAAAAAACCCCACAACAATCTAATAGTTTTATTTACCCTCCAGGAAAATAAAAAAAAAGGAACAAACTGTGCAATGGATCATTTTAGCATAGAGAACATCCCACAAGTCAAAGACTGTAATACTTACTGCAGATTGTTTTAAACTCCCATTATTAGATACCCTTCTGTGTTGAAGTTGCTAAAAATCCTCAAAACTTTTAAGTAACTTCACTGTTGTACCTTAAGAGGAAAATGGAAAAAAAGTTATTCCGACGGGGAGCAGCCAGGTTACTACAACCAAAAAAAAAAAAAAAAAAAAGAGTAATTTTCAGTTATATTATTGCCTGTGTTGCCTGTGAAACATTACAAGTGCAAAATGTAATTACCTTAATGCTATTTTTGATATCATATCAGCAAATTGCACCGAGTCCCTACTGTGACACTTATATCAGGGTAAGAATTATCCTGTTGTGAGTGTCGATCCCAGGGGAAAATGAGGCAGCATAAATGGCTGTGATTCTTGAGCAATTAGCTGCTCCAAGGCTGCAGATACTCTTATTTAAAAGATACTTATGGAATGTTTAACCTGTAAACATCTTGAACATTTACCTCCTATTTGTTTTTTCAGTAATTAAAGCCTCCAGGGGATCATCCTATGTAACAACCATTGCTTCCTTATTCTGCCACCCATTTTTCTTTTTAATCATGAGAAAATCCCTTTCTGCTATTAAGATACACACCGTGAAATTTGGAATTGTTTGTTAATAACTATGTCTTTCCATTAGTACTAATACTCTAATGCCACAGGACAACCATGTAATGTGCTGAAGGATTATGCAACTTCACGTCGAGCAAAAAGAAATTGCAAGTTTCAATAACCTTTGGGAGTTAGTTTTCCTGTTTTCAAAGTTCTTTAAGAATTATTGAGGGAAGAGAGAAATATCGATTATTACAACTAATTTCAGAATTTAAGCATTTACTCTAGAGTCAAAGACATTGGCCCAAAAGAGCCAAAAGTAGAGACAACCGGATAAAGCAAAGGCTACATTTACACATGATAAAAGGCACAGGATACAAAACAGTTCTGCAGCTGAGCACCAAAGGCATATGCAGCTCGTCAAGGAAATTTTATTCACACAGCAAGAGGAAAAGGATATAATATTTGTCCAATAGCATCAAATTATTCAACAATATCCATATCCTTTAAATTTTGACATTTATAAGCTTATATGTTGCAATCAAAATTCTAGATGAATGTAGACCTTGTATTTTTCCGTTAATCTGTACGGTAAAAGCCTACCCTATAACTGAAAGTAAAAGCACATAGAAAAATATACTTTAAAACTATAAAAGTGTGCACCTTCAAAACCATTTTCACCCCTAAACAAAAACGGGAAGATAAACACATTCTGAAATAGCATTCAGAAACCTCTTTTCTAGGCATAAGCAATAAATTTTTGTAATATTTAATTTATAGACAAAATATAACTGCATAAAAACATCAGCTTATGATTACATACTTTAAAAAATTTAAATATAATCTTTCTCCTTGTAAAAAATACGTTTCATGACATAAAAAACATCAGTTCAACATATCCAGATTTCTGATATAGTCTAGTTTTAAAGAATGACTTTTAGCAGAATTAAACTAAATTACAACTATTACCACACTTCCATCATTTTAATGCACCACTGAAGCAAACTGAAAGTATATGCTTTAGTAAACATGGAAATTATTGATTTGTTAAATGCTTTATATGACATACATAAGACTCACAATATTGTCCATATACATGCTAAGTTATTCTACCATCTTTCTTTTACCATGATTTCCTTCCTTGACTTACAGTTGCCATACCACTAAACTTTTCTCCTGCCTAATAACTACTGCTTTTTCTTACATAATTAACTCTTTGGCAGATGTCATGTTCTGTTGGAAAAGAGCATCAAAAGGGTTTTTTTTACAGTAGTTACAGGGCCTTGAAATACACCGGCAAATGCAATAAGCTCTGTTCCAGCTGTTGGGAATTTTAAATCCAGACTTTGGGCTGTTTTTATTAACTGCATGTATGTCACTACAGCTGCTACAGAGCTCTGTGCTGCTCGTGTGAAGCACGCTATAGAAGGACAAAGCTGCCTTGCACCGTGTTGGTGAACACTGAGCATACACACAAAACTTATTTTTTCTTCTGGCAGGACAAGGGTGCTATTAAAAGCACAAAGTATTTGAAAACAGCAAAAATACCAAATTATGAACAATTGTGACATCTGTTGAAACATTTCTGCATTCATTCTTACACTTGCCAACTGCATCAAACTCTCATGGGTCCTATGTAATACAATAAGAAGTTACGAAGCATAACAGATTTTCTTCAATACCAAGACCATGAAAACAGGTAGCTTTCACTGCACTATATTTTTCCACTAAGTACATAAAAGGGTTCATATTAATTCCTTCAAATGAATTCTGACATCACTAGCAATAAAGTATAGGTTTAAATTCTCATTTAGTGATCAGTGGAGCTAACAGCCTACACTGGCAGTGGAAAAAGGATGATTAAGTGAAAAATGACTCATTATAATGCAGTCCTTTGAAACAGTGCATGCCTGCAAATATCAGTAATACTGCCAATTACCTTTAACGTACCCAGGGTTGCAAGGCCACGTTTAACATCCTCTTGAGAAGAACAGATAACAAATACTTGTGAACTATCCAAACATCAACAGTGCATTAATAAAAAAATATGGAAAATTATCACAAACGTACATAAAATACTTAAATCTTCTTGCAGTTTAAATTGCCTGAATATATTCAAGAACATTAAGATATGTGTCTTCATCACAGAATTAGAAAGAAAACAGATCCAGCCCACATGCATTTTCTGTATCTCCCAGATCGCTGATGACTCCTTCCTGGCATGGAAGGGACAATCAAGAAATACTTACTGGTGGGCCCTTTCCAGTCACTGAGACAATGATCCCTTAATCTACATTAACAAGATCTGTGACAGGGAGATTCACAATTCTGAAAATAAATTCACTAAACACCTTTAAGTTAAAATACTATCATCGCAGAAATGGATAAAGCAAATTATTAGGATGCGGCAATAAACAGCTGCATTTCAGCTGTCAAGATCTTAGAGGGCAATGTCCTTATTTCCTGATAATTAGTGCTAAGCACTACACAGAGAGATTTTTTTGGACAGAATATAGCTGGGCTTTCTCTTGTTGCTTGATATTTCCTTTCTGCGTATCATCCCATTATCTTCCATTATGCTCTTCTGCAATAGAATCTCTATTTTTAGATGAGGCTGAAATTAAAAGGGGGAGAGCGCATTTCATGCGAATCGTCCGTCTAACATTCACCAACATAAATGTAACAACAGCAGTAGAAGGAAGCAATGCTAACAGCAGGAGAACTGGTCCCATCTTGAAAATTTGTTGTGAAACAGGATACAGTTTAAAGAATAAGGACAATAGGAGACCCCCAAACATTCCTCAAAAACGCAAATCTTTCATTCTTGTTTTCTTACCCCTGAAAATGATGCAGGCACTACTACTTACAGAAAACACTTTTATTCAGTCACTCTCCCAGGTCAGCCAAATTTGCTGCCTCAGAGTTTGTCTTTGCAGAAAGCATTATAATCAAATAGAGATTTTTATACCCTTTTTTTTCCTTTTGGCAGCTACATCATAAATCCAAGTGTAAATACAATAAAGGTTTTCTATAATTAGTTGTAATGAATCTTGTATGCTAGGGGGACTTTCAAATTAAAAAGGGACAAATCTTGTCAGAAAGAGAATACTTTTGAATAGCTCATGATATTCCTTTTTATGATTACAGTCTACTTGCAAAAAAGGTCATTAAGTAGTGCTTCCAAAAGTATAATTATAGTTTTAGCAGTAACAGAGATATATATTAAACCAGAATACTTTGTAGCAATCTCTAATAGAACTAAAGTAAAACTTAAAATTACCTTAACTGAGTGCTTCCTTTGTCCATACCACATTCCTAATAAATACAGAGAAGAAAATGTGTTCATGCAAAACACTGAGATGACCTTAAAAAATAGCTTTATGATGGATAAAAAGAAAAAGTCATATGAAGCAAGTGCAGTGGAGGGTAATTTAGAAAAGAGAAATTTATTCCTATATAAAGTTGAGTATAAATATTTATCAGATGCATAGATGGTCTAAAGATATTAAGAAAAATAATGAAAAATTACTCTTTCATTGTCATATGCTTCTTGCAAATACATGCTGGGGATAATGCTTCAACTATAATAAAACTGCTCATTATCTGGAGATGCGGTAACAGGAGAACAAACATCATTTATATTGCTAAGAACAATTCTGTGGAGGCAGTGAAGGACTACAGGAACAGAGATTCCTTTTTGATATTTGATGTTTATGTAGGTTGATCGAAACAGAGTGATTAAAATCACTTAATTAGAAACTGTACAACAGAGTTCTTTGCAAAAGAACAGTGTATGTATTTGTTCAAATGCACAATATCCAGTTTGGTAGTAGTACAAAATCACTTTGGGGGCAGAGGGAAAGACAATCAGGAGAGGATATTTGTGCTGCCCTACAGCTGACCAGAACACATTTGATTTAGTGTTTGTCATACAGGCAGAATATTGGATGTGCTATTCAGGGTGTTCTGTTCTCCAGCTCTCACTGGTTATCCTAATGGGATTGCTCCGTTTCCACTACTCCCTATATACAGAATGTGTGCAGAACCTCCCATCTATAAGCCACACTCCAGGTTTTTAATGTCAGTCTAATGCTAAAACAATACCGGTCTAATTCCTGCAAAAGACAATGAGTGTAATTTCTCAAGTAATGTGAATTTCTTTTTTCAGCAAATAAGACTTAAAATGTAGATGTGCATGATAGTAAAAAACCTGTTTAATGATAATATTTTCTTCCATTTAAAGATTTATAGAGGTTTTCTATTATCTACAGTCATCTTACAATATACTGAGAAAGTATTATTTTCTCTAAGTAATGAGGATAAGAGCAGCAAGATGTGAAGCAATTTACTTAAGGAGAGCCAGTAGCTCATCTGGGCTGAAAGCTGAGGAATTCCTGGATGCTATTACTGCACTTCTCTCCATAATCTGCTGTTGCCTTTGCTGTAATGGTCTCCCAGTAGCATTTGTATTAATCATTTGCGCTGCTGTAGCATCCAAAGGCCTGGTCAGGCTTGTTACAGCACTTAATGTACGTACACAGAAAGAAAAGGAGTATCAACATGAAGAATATTTCACACAATAAACCAACTTTTTTTTTAAATTAAAAAAAAAAAAAGGATAGAAAGGGCAATAATCTAAACTGCTAAATGAACAGCATGTGACAAGCATGTCTGTTATCTCGAACTTGGGATACAATACACAGCCCAATAAATACTGTTTTTATTGCACTACTAATCTAAACTTAACTTTACGTTACTTTGCTAATTTAAAATTCTTTCCTTCCTCTTATTTTTTTTGTGCAATGCAAATTAATTTTAACTCTGTTACATGCAAAGTTATAGGATTAAAAACAGTTGCATATTCTGCTTTGTATGAAACAATATTTTTCTTGTTTCCTGGCAGCACCGTTCTTTTTGGTTTGTTCTCAGAAGGTTTCATTAGAAGAACTTAATTTTTATGATAGAATATTTTTTATATATCCATATCAATTTGTGTTCATAAAACATTCTATGTATTTTTTTCAGATATATCAGCATTATTTATCAGTCAGGACCACTGCAGTGTTTTGCTTTTGGACTCCCACACGTACACACTGAAAATTAAATACAGATCCACACAGGGTAATATGAATTTTTTATATTTGTGAAATAACATTATCTACTGACAGCAGAACTACAGCTACATCTGTGAGTATTCACATGATGGGATCATGAAGACAGCATTATACAAAGGGAACATATCTGGGATAGGTGGTGCAGGCACCCACACCTGCCCTCCTGGTTAGGCAGCCCTGGGGTGACTTCTGAGTCACTCCCCGATTATCAGAATATCAAATATTGTTTACTGAATTTTGTTGCAATTGAAGTGGTAGACAGGTCTCCAAATTAAACACTAGGAAATGAGCCAATTGTCCAGTTAGACACCATTTAAGAATGGAAGCAGTGACTGAAGATGGGATTACAAACAGCAGAGAAAGACGTCCTGGCACTGAAGCCAGCACCTCCTCCATTCAAAGGGGGTGAACTGGGCAGGTGAGAGGTGTGGGCGGGTGGTGCAGACATTGACTCAGGGCAGTTTGGAAAACTATTAAATCCGAGTTTCTGTATGGTGTCATAGTCCCTCATAAAGAGCAGAAGGAATATCTGGGTCCAGCACCCTACAACTGAGACACAGCAAACAGAGGTTACAGCAGGAAAAAACGTGAAAAGATAGTGACCAAGCATTAGAGTTGTGTTACGAAGATGGAAATCTCTAGTAGCATTATAGAAGAAGAAGTGGCAGTCAGGATTCGCACATTAACATGAAGGGAAAAAGTACTGGAAAAGAGAAGAATTCAAGTTACAAGGTCTGGCCTATGAAAAATTTATGCAGCTGATGGTTTAAGAAAAATGGCGAGCTAACTCCATTCATTGAACCCAAAACTAGTCAGTAAAATTTTGAGAAGTGGTTCTGTTCTACCTCAAACCAGGACATTAAGTTAACAGGAGTACAGCAAATAGCAGATTCATTTTTAAGATTCTAGTATTTTTCTGGCAGCAAAACAAACAAACAAAAAAATTCCTATCTGGAAAAATTTCTTACTTCTCCTGCATCAACAAGCAACAGGGAGCTATCAAAAATGAAGTTCTGGGATCTTTAGGCATTGTAGACTTTCATACGCAATACACCAAGTTCATGAGTCAGAAGAAAAATACTTAATTTAAGAGGTCTTGCTGTCATTTTTGGCATGGATCTGAAAGAATTCACACAAGACGTTAAGACCACAGCCAGATCCAAGCATTCAAATCTAACCTGAGACTCAGCTCCTGGTTCCTCCGTATCACACAACTTGCTCTGCCAGAGCTCCCTCCAAGTCTGTCTCTCACACACACTCAGAACCACCTTCTTCAGCTGCATAGCTCAGCCCAGAACTGACAGATATTCTGACCTGAACTGAACAGAGTTCACTGAGCACAATTCTGCCTGGCAATGTCCGTTGTCAGGCTTCATTCTGCTTTCACCTCTTTCTGGGACATTTAAGAGTTGCAGGGAATTCCCCTCGGCAACAGCTGGGGAGAAGTTCTTCCTCCCAACACCCTGAGGAACAGGGGCCAAATTGGCTGCATTTCATAGCTGAAAAATGAAAGAGCCCTTAGAGCAGATGGCAGGCAGCAAAGAGTGGTGTTGGAAACAATCTTTCAAGGCAATTCAATCCAAAAATCACAATTCTACACAGCTTTCAAGTGAGACCCCAGCTCCCTGAAAAATCCTTAACATTCTAGCAGAGATATTTATGATCCTTAAAAAAAAAAATGGTAAAGACATAATTTGTATTATTACTAAAAGCAAAGGTACTTCAGTACAGATTAGTGCTTGGGTACCACCAGCAGAGATGCAGTAGAAAGAGACAACCACAACACCAACACATTCCCTCTATATGGATGTCAACAGTAGCAGACAGGCTGATCTTCGGCAATGATATGAAACTCATAGCAAAAAAAAGTGTTCACTGAGATCACTCTGAGGGAACGCATTTTGCCACAGGAGTGGAAGTATCACATCCTCCTTGCTGGCTGTAGCTCACTCTCGACTACAACATTTTGTGTCAACTAGTGTATATAGTAATATATCTACAATAATAGGTACTAAACTGATCAGTTTCACACCAAGCTAAATTGGCTTATTCTGAAATTTAAATTTAGAGTAAAACCCAGTTTTACTCAACATAACTCATGCGGCTGTTATCTGCTAAGTATCATCAGCATCAATGTGCCCCCTTGCCCATTCTGGCAATTAAAATCACCCCAAAAGTACAACATCAAAAAGATTATGTTTTCTTTAAGTTGACCTTTAAAATTGAAGTTTACAATGCCCTCATAAGAATTTAATATCTTCATTTACATAATTTTTTTCTAAATTACAAGTCATCTTTTATCAGAACAGAGTAAGCCAGAGGACACGAGGAAGCTATGAGCCAGCAGCAAAACATTCAAACCCCGATGGGCTAAAAAGTTCTCATAGACAGGTTATACAATTCAAGAAAATAAGAAAAATTAAAAAATCATTTGCTATTGAATTTCCCTTGGGCGTTGCCAATCATCATCTGTTTTTTCTCAAGATTTTAAACAAATATCCAAGTAAGATGGAAAATAAAAGTTAACAAGTATTGAATTGCTAGGATTGCTCATAGCCATCTGGAATGATATGGCAGCACAACTTCTTGAAATAAAAAAGTGTTTTCTTCACTCACTGCATGGAAGTACATCTGAACTGAAAGTTGTAGAGCCGCCTTCTGGCCCCAGCAGCATCACAGAAAATTAACATCAATCCGGAAGGAAAAGAATGATGACCATGGGATTCAAAGTGTTCCAGCTAGAGGAAAATCTCCCTTAACACATGTTAACACCCAGCATCCATCAAATACATCATTGCTCCTTGACAAATGTGTGAAAATACAGAGTGAGAACCCAGAACAGTCCAAATTTGGAAAGCATTCCATGGCTAAAACCAGTTTGCAAGCATTTATTGAGTGGAATGGTAGTAGCTAAAGACCTGTATGCAAGCAACTTGACACATTTTTAAGGCCACATGCTAGACTTCGAGTAAAAGTATACTTCTGATGGGAAACACTTAAAATTCTTAAGCAGAAAATACAGGGCTACTTTTGTATTGCCTGTGATGCTGATTATGCACATTTAGAACACCTTTGCACAAAAAGTGGATAGAAATGAGAGCATGTTTGGTACCCCCCCAAAATACATTACATGATGTGCTAGGAATAAAGATTTTTTTTTCTCCTCCATATTAACTAACCCATGATTAAAAGAATATACACAACTATTACAGTTTTTACATGTTTGATTTCAGAAGGACAAGGTCCTGATAGCATATCATGCACACTTAATAAATCATATATATACTTTTCTTAGCAAGGACGTACACTAGAAAGAGGCAGGTTTGCCGAGCAAAACCAAGTCAGCTGCTCTAGAGCAAGCTCTGCAAATCAAGGTTCTACGTTATTCCTTGGCTAAACCTGCATGCGATACTCCAACTCTTCATTGTTGGACTGCCCTTTTATTGAGTTAGACACAAAGACTTAAAGGAGGGAAAAAAAAAATCAAAATAATAAAATATTTATGCCAAATACTCCATTTCCTTTTAGATACTATGATTCAAAATAAAAATGTAATATTAAAAAAAGAGTCTTTCCCCCTTTCCCACTGTGTAGAGTTCTCACCAGGCAATTATTAAGTGAATTGTTTCTCTCTGAAGCCACCTAACCACCTGCTAAATGTTAGGTTCTCACACCTTGACTGAGCCATGTTGACTTCTGCCAGCCAAAAGCACCCGTGCAGCCACTCGTCTTTCTGTGCAGATGCAGACATCCCAGCAATAGCTGTCTTTCAGCTATAAAACCCAGCAAAGCACAGTTCTGCAGCCAGTGGGCCTTCCAAGTATTCTTTAGGTGCCATCTCCAAAATCCTCAAGATGTTTTGGCAAGCGACTATCAGTGGCAATCAAACTCATTTACATTACAAAGCTGCTCTCAACAGATTACCGAAATCCCCTTGATTTCATTCATTTAATTTGGTAAGCAGATTGTGTTGCTGCAAAGTAGATTTCCTATCTGGATGAACTCTTACTGTATGCAAAACATGATACTGAATATAGGCTCCAGAACAAGTTAATTTTTGTAACTGGGGTGGTGCTGTCAATGAGGTGTACAAAGGAAATAAAAAAACTTTTAAAAAGTGCTAGAAATGTTTGATCTCATGGCTAGGTTATGGTGGGCAGAGCTGCAAAACACCAACTCCTTGAGCACAGAAGTAAAGAAGTACTGTCATCTGTGCCAGCACTGTAGTCCTGATCTGAAGCAGCACTTTAGTAAGGGCAGGGGAGGGGGGAGAAAAATCACATTTTTTAGTATTATTTACCCCTGATTATCAGGAACTTGCATCATTTGTACAGCCACCCTGTTGGATAAAATCCCCAATGCAGATACAATTGTGTCTGAAATTTAAGAAATAAAAACACTTTGTTGGTCCACTACGCTAGATCTTTCCTACATATGCAGCCTAACCTCATCCAGAATTGTAAAGCACATTTATTAGCCCTCTGAGTGCTACTGTGAAAGTTTACCTTGTAAAAATGTCATTTCCCTTTTGTGGTGACAGCTATGTGAACTACGAGTTTCAACAGGAAGTAGCATTTCATAGCATGGCTAGACATTCTCTTCCTCCTCTCCTGTCACCTGCCAAGGAACATGTCAGCTGCACTTACCGGAGAGGACTGCTCTATAAAAAGGTACAGAAAGCAAGAAGTCATCTCTCAGCCTTCACCATGGAGGATGCAATTGAATATCCCTGCCTCTGGCTCATCTGTCCAGCAGTAGATTCAACAGACCTGGTTTGCACAGGTGGGGAAACATGAAGTACATTTGAAAAACACTGGGAAACAGTTTACTGCAGAAAAGTAGAAGTATGCTGCAATGGAGATAGTACTTGTCAGCTGTAGCCTCGCAAAGGTAGAGAGTGACATTGTCTCAAACAGAATGCTCTTCTCTACAGTTCTGCACAGAAGAGGAGAGAATTAGAGAAAACACTGATCTAATCTGTAGCTCAGACAAAAGTAACTCAATCTGCTCATTTTATAAAATTATGTACATGCAATCCATCCAAGATTAGGAAATTTCCTTCACATACACCCACATGCACAGGAGGTACAATATTAACTCTGTTTTGGAAAGGTTAACAGAAGAACATGAGGCTCAAATATATTGATAAATTAATCTGAATTATTACAAATGGATATTATATATATTTTTTATATTATTACAGGATTTCATGCCCATTTTTGATATTTATAAAACATAGATATACATGGGTTCTTATACAGTCAAGATATATTTTGAAAGCAAGTACTATACTAGACCCATGTAAGTAATAAGGCTCTCCCCCATCAGGATGATCCATTTCTTTGCATATAATAATCTTTAATCTGCTACTTTTTCTAGCCTCCTTCCATCACTCCTCTGACTTCATATAGCATTTCTAGTTTTTGAAGAATGCGGAAATGTTTTCTAGGTAAGGAGGCCCAGTACAAAACCAATAATTTTCAGACTTTAGGTTTGCAAGGGGCAGCTGACAAATGGGGTCTCTTTTGACCAGTCTCCCTGTCACAGTAACAGGGTGGTCTGGGCAACACGTAATTCTCTGTTGTTGAAACACAAAGCACTAACATTTAAGCCAGACACGGAGAAGGTTTGCAGCCTGAGCTTTACCAAAGTGTCATAAAAGATGAGATCTCACCAGTGCCGAACTCAGCAGGAAGGGCTGCGTGGCCTCACCTCACCCCCATCCAGAAGCAGGGTGTAGCTGCTCAGGGTTTCACTCACCACAGGCACGACCAAACTTCTTTCACCTATATAGAAAGGACAGATTATTAATGAAAAGCGTACTAAAAAATCTTGATTTTTTCCAAGGATGTTAAGAATCTGCAACTATATAATCTGTTTATAATCCACATATCGCCCCTACCTCTAAACTCTTAAATACAAGCGGACCTTACTTTAAGTGTTGAGGGTGTGTATTTTTATTTTTAAGAAGAGCTCTATTTAGCTGCAGGCACCCAGCTACTAATTAGATCTGCAAAAGGCACTCCAAAGTTTTGTTTTTGTTGTTTTCTGAGTAAACCGGGAAGCGATGTGCACCATGCTGGCCTTGCCAGGGCACCACATAGCCCTCACTTCCAAGGGTGAAGTGAACAGCTTAAGGAAGAAGAAAGAGCTTTGAGGATTGTGTCATACAAGCATTAATATAATGCTCACATCAGCAGCACTGTGGCTTTTTAATTTCAAGCATGTATTCCTCAGAGAGTTACCATTATCTCATTTTTTTGCACTCTACCTATTATACAATTCTTTTTGGAGTTCTTAACGTGACTGTCATGGCTTCTGAAAAGCAGCAATCGCTACCCCCAGCCACCACCAGCCCCTTAAAAGGGCCCAGAGGGGAAAGCCAGCCCATCAATTGTTACAGCTTTCAATGCGTCTTTTTAAAAGGAAGAGTTAAGTGTTATTTTATATATTTTTCATGCATAATTTCAGTTATTTCTCGGTAAACATATATCCCAGGGCTCTGGCATTTCATCACAGAAGTTTAATTNATTTAAACACCATAAACCTATTGAGTGCTTAATTAACTTTAACCGTCTTTAGGGGAATGAAGCCAATTTGAGGGGGTCAAAAGGAGTTGTTTCAATATCAAACAGTTTTACATAGTCAATCCATTCATTCGGCCTACAGCTACTGATTAACACACAAAATTAACATGTTAGTAAAAATTCATATTCAGGTCTCTGGGGAAATTAAGATGCACATGCACAGAGCATGATTAGCACAACTATTGTTTTCCCCCAACAATATAATTTAATGGGTTTTCAGAATTACAGAAAGAGAGACTCGGTGCTGGTTTGAATTGATTATTTACCACAAAGCTTTGAAATATAGAGAAGATGGAAAACATCCCGAGCCAAGAGGCCAGCAACGGAGAAAAAACAGGAGCGGAGCAGGTCCCTGCCGCAGAAGGGTGCAGCTGGAGCAGAGGACGCGGCTGCATGAGGCCCTCCCATGTCCCGTAGCATGGCCACCCCCATCCGTCGGCTACCCCAAGAGCTCTTCCCTTTGCCCTCGCCCGCTGACGCCTTCCTCTTCGCCTCACCTCCTTCCCTTTCATGTCTCCGTGTTATTTTTCCATTGTGTCATTTGTTTTAGTAAGAGAACAAACAGCTCAAGGCTTCTTCCTATGCCTCAACATATTGCACATGCCAATTACTTTTCAGAAATAAGAGGATTAGGAAGGGCGCCAAACCGACAAAGCAAAGGTGAATAAAAGAGACCATATTTTACAAATATACAAGCGGCAAGCCAATCAAAAATTACAGCCTGGAGGACCTGGCTTAAGTAACACTGAAATAAAATGAGAAATCCTCAGTGACTTCAGCAGTTTTTGGATCAGGCCCTCACATGTGGGCATCACTCCCCCCCATGGTATCCCACAGGGCAAATTGTCATTCCCAGTCCCGAATGGCACTGGGAGAGTGACCAGCCACAGTCACACATGGAGGGGGGTTTATATGAGGCCACCAAAGCCCGAAGGTCAACAGCAGAGTAGGAAGGCAGAGAGTAGCAAATGTCTGATTTCTTGCGTGACTAAACCATCAGTAGGTTTCTTTCATATTCAGAAAGTTAAAAAAAATTTTAAAAAATGTAGTCAAATGGGGTTATATCAGCCATTTAGGTTAAAATGGCTTTTCCCTTTTATCTGAATAATGTAACCAAGGTCTACACAAAGATAGATTAACTGTCAAGCTAATAAAGGTCTAAAGCAAATGGTCCCCTGGCTTTCTAGGTTTAACCTCTTAATTGTTTTCCGACAGTAAAGTCAGAGAGATGGGGAATTCCCTCATCATAAATGCAGGTGACCATACAGGCAGCTGGTTAGAAATCTAGCTACCACATCCATCTACTGCGCCTGAGCTACCAGACCTGGGGTCCCGCAGAGCTCCAGTCTGCCGTGCGTGAGAAGCTTGTAGCCCCTGTACCTGTGGATACCAGCAACATCCACAGCCATGAGGACAGTCTGAGGAAGGAACTGGTGATGTTTCATGAGATAACCAGGATGAAGCAGGTGCCCAGAAAGACTGTGCAATCTCCATCCATCTCATTTTTTTCAAAACTCAGCTACTGCAAAGCCCCGTGCAACCTGATACAACTTCTGAGTTAGCTCAGCCTTCAACAAGAGATTGGACGAGATGACTTCCAGAGATCACCTCCCACCTATTTCCCACATACATTAATTTCAATTAGAATGCCAAGTGCTGGAACAAGAATACAGGTAACTACTTACTTGGTATTGCAGAAGCATTTGGCAAAGGAAAGCAAGCCAAAACCTAATAGAAATCAGCAAAAAATTAGTTGGGTCAGAATTTTTGATATACCTTAACAAGATTTACGGTCCTGCTTCCACAGTTTAGCATCTGGGTGTCTTTGTACAGGTCTAAATTAAGCACCTAACAGAATTAAGATAGCTAATAGTTATGAATCTATATTTAAATGATCATTTTTGAAACAAGGACTAATGAGAACAATAGCATAATCCCATTCGTACTTGCGTGTGATTTCCATTCTACATCTGATTTAGAGTAGTTTTCTATGTAGAAAATTTTAAAGACCAAAGACTTTCAAAGATATCTGGAGTCCGACAGTCAGAAAATGGCACTAAAGCAAAATACTGGGGGTAGTGTAGCAGAAGGGGGTGGGGAAACCTGGTTGAATGTCTCATGAGAGCACAGGTTAGGAAACTAATGTTTTGTTTATCATCAGCGGATTTTTTGCAAAAACTATGGTGAAGGATGTAAAAGTGGAAAGTTGTTAGCTACCTTGAACTCAGCCCTTACTCAAACACTGGAAGGACCACAAGAGAATAAGCACAGTTCAGCAGTGGTTATAGTTAAGGCTGAGTCCTTGCAGAACACAGTATCATGTAATAGTAATCCACAGCAGTATTTTAAGAAAGGAAAGTGGTTTGTTTATTGCAGTGATGGAAGTCAGAAATAGCTCATAATGGGAAAAGTTAGGAAACTTAAAAATAACTCCAAAGAAGAAAAAATATATTTAAAGTGATGGCATTAAAAATGAATCTGAAGTGTGGGAAAGCAAGACATAAAAATCAGGATTGGGATGTTACAGAGAAATAAAAGGACTCTGCAGAGCAGACAGCCAAACCTAGAGAAGCAAGGAGGTTAAATAACTTTCAGAAGACTTCTCACTACTTAATCAGTTTATCCAGCAATACATAAACAGAAGAGGAGAACCAGGAAAATACAAAGAAGCAAAAGTATTTATGTTAACAGGATTCAGCACAAGAAGAATCTTGCCATTTCACAGATACTGAGGACATGGTCTGCCAGAAAACCTATTCATATTCAGTAAAATATCCCATAAACAGAGACATTTGAGAAATGGAGTGGTTGTTTTCAGTGAATTTGCACTAAAAATTAGGACCAGACAAAGCTGACAAAGATTTCTAAGATAGGCAGACATTGTAGCTATTAAAAGAAATTTTGTTTGAATACCGACGTACGCTTAAAAGGAACAGCAAAGGTCAAAGGACGATCATACTTAAAACCAGCGTAAAAGACAGGTGTTAAGGATGGGCCTGAAAACTATGCATCACAGCCCATTTCACTGGATATGCCTGAGTCTACAAGACAGAGATCTAGATACGTTCTGTCGATTGAGCAAGGCAAAGCAGCAGAGAGAAGGAGCTGAAAGTCTGGCTCTGGCTCAGTCTTTTTTACATCGGTGTCAAGCAAGAGTATTTAAAAACACATCAGCTCTTCTCACAGTGCAGTGAAACTAAGTACGTACAGCACCTGTAAAGATGAATGAAAGCCTCCTGTCCTACAAACAGGATTTGCCAAAACTGCCAAACTGAGAACATGTGGTCATTATTTAGGCAATATTGAAAACTCCTTTGATCAAAGCTCCTTCTAAGGATCTACTAATGAAATCATCTAAATTGACTGTAAACATGTCAGGATGGGTGCTGAGAACAGGGAGCACTAAGATACTGCCAAAACTAAACACAAACCAGCCAGGTGACGCTGCCCCATTAATGGCTGAACTCCAGGCAAGGCTCAATAAACCGTTCAGGAAGACGCATGCCGCAGTTTGGGCTGGGCTGGCCAATGACAAGATGACAGATGCTCTCCCCCACCTCTTGCTCTAAGGAGAGTAAGAAGAGAGATAAAGAGAGCAATGAGTTTAGAAACTAAACTGCTTTAATGAAATATTAATAATAAAATTTTAAAAAGTAAATAGTAAACCAGATGCAATATATACAAATATACACAAAATCATCTCAAGCTCCCAGGGAAATGTCACTGGCAGGCACTGGGGAAGTTCCAGATGGGACTCGGTGACAAATGGGAACTGGAACACACTGACGGGGATCAAAAGGCAGATGAGCTGAGAGGGTCCTCCTCACATGTCAGCCACTGAAGAAAGTGAGCCACTGAAGAAGCAGTCCATTGAAGAAGAGCCCACTGGAGAAGATCCGAAGAAGAAAAGTCCTTGGAAAAGAATCCTTGGAGAGGAGCCAACCTTATTCCCTTGACCCCTCACCTTTTATACTCAGCATGGCAGATGGGATGAAATACAATATTGGTCACTTTGGGGTCACCTGACCTGTCCACTCCACCCAAAAGGTGCAAACCCTCGACGGGGTAAACAACCAAGTCAGCTGTCCCTGGTGGCCACAGCAATGAGCGTGAGCAGGAGCCTCTCTCACCGGACACAACGTTGGCTCTGCTTCACCCCAAACCAGGGCAAGGAGTCACCATGGGAAGAAGCAAGATGCTGGCTCCAGACAGATTTCTGTATTTATTTTTAAATACTTGAAAAAAGCGGGCACACGCATTGTGGAGATAGTAGAAGTCTCTACTTTCAAAATGTTCTAACTTTGGAAAACCTTAGAATTTCTCTGTCTTTGCAATGGGCAATTCAGAAACACACCTGCATTCAAATTTCATGAAAATGAGGGGCAGACCATCCACTAAATAAACTGCTTATCGTTACCTGTAACACTAGATACTAAAAAGTGTGAAAATTAGTTTCCAGGGCTCACGTTCAGGGAATTTAAATGTGTGGATTTAAAACCACTGCTACTACATTATTACTTTTTTTAAAAAAAAATCTTTAGCTTTGGCTGCTGTAAATCAAAGGACTCCATGACATTTTATGGATGGAGATTTTTTTTTCCATGGAAAGGCATTAGCAAAAACAGGACTATTTATGAGCAAAATTCTATAAATGACAGGAGATAGTGCACAGCAAGAGAATTTTCCACTGGCCCTTCTCAGAATGTATGGGCCAAAAAGACTGAAGGAGAAATCAGAGTGCAACAGCATAACACATATAAGATGTAAAAGAAGAGCTTGTATGTAAAAAATATTACTGAACTAAAAAATTATATTAAAAATGAAAAATTGTTTCAAAATATTTGACTAGAAAACATTTACATTTATAGCAAACAAAAGATACTTTTTATCACACACACAGCAGCAAAAAAAGAAATTTTCATCATGATGGATCAACAGGTACTTACTGAGAAGCATCCAAGTCTCCTGGCAGAGAAAGCCGAGGGAGTGAATGAACCACCATGTGTCTTTGAAGAGTTTCAGAAAAGCAGCCACGTATTTCCCTCACTTACATAAGATTACTTCCTATCAAAACACAAGTGATAAATAATGATGAAATTACCTCATCAACTATTTAGGTTAAACCATATAATTATAAATTTACCCCCATAATTTGCTTTATCACAACATAATAAATCATAAGTAGGTGATTCACAGATAAATTGCTTGTAAAGGCCAAAAGGCATGGTTTGTATCTAAGAATAAGTAAGCAGGTATATTTTCAATAGCATAAATGATTTAATCTAATACAGAATGAGCAATGCAACTAGCAGGCAAAGTTTGTAAACTCTGTGTGTAGATCCTCAAGCTCACGCAATACCCTTAACTGGGTATGCAACGGTACACAGGATATATTTGAACTTATTTAATATAACTCTCTGCAAGTATACAAAAAGTTCTGAAGCACTTCTGCTAGCTGGTAAGAAGTACATTTAGAAAAAACACCGAATTTATTTCAGATTACATGTTGTTTGGCAACTGTTTCATTTTAAATAAATAAATGGAGGTGGGGCAGGGGGAAACCCTGCAGAAATGAAGAAATCCATTCACAGCTTGCATCAGTAATTCAAGTTGAAGTGCACGAACACACTTGACATCTGCAAACTCTGCATATGTTTTCCACTGAAACCGCACTGGCGGAGCTGTATGACAGGACATGAGCATACATACATTCTATAGAGGTTCACAGTAGTATATTCTAGAAGGCTACGTGTTTTGGACTTGCAAAAAGAGTGTTCCTTTATTTTATGTATGTGATGAAAATGGTACTTGATGCAATGACATTTTTCTGTGAACTTTTTGTATAGCACAACCGAGACTCTGAACTCCATTTAAAAACAGAAGAGCAAAAGCTTTTCCTATTATGATCTTTTCAAGCAGAATAAGTGAAGAGTTATGGCAAGTTCATGCCACTTCTAAGATGTTTAACACAAGTATCATAATTGTCACTTAATGGGTCAGGAAACAAAGACAGACTTGTCTCGGCAGTGTTGTCTGTTCTCTATAGATCACACTTATTTTCCTTTCATATTTAGGAAATGTAATTAAGTCTAATTCAAATTACAACAGAATAATTACACAAAGCCTTTTTTTCTTTATAGTTAATCCTCTGAATATTTTATTTGCCAAGGCATACATTTTTACAAAAAGAAAATATTATGTGGCCCGTATGGAATTTATTTAATTATATGATATTCTAATATGGTTCCCCGCAATTTATTATGTTAATTAGTTAGATTATGTGTGAAACATTTTATAATGACCCCATTCCTTTACTTTATATTTATTTATTTTTAAATCCTTCTAATGAGGCATTTTTTGGCAGTTATAAGAGATAGCTGATGCTCAATGGTGAGGGCAATGGATGCTTAACACACAAAAAAATCCATGAAGAAATTCAGGCTGAATCAGCCTCTCTCCTCAGACCCTGAAAGGTTTTGCCAATATGTCATATGAAAATATTTAACACTTCAGAACCACTGATGTTGGCCCAAATGTCACATTTAAGCCAGTTTCCAATTATTATCTTACCATTTATATTAATTTTCCCTTAATAAGAGCACTGTTAGAGCACTATAAAATATTCTGCTGTGGTCACATACATTTCAAAGACCTGACAGGCCAGACAGTCACAGAAACCCTATAAATACTTCAGATAACCTAAATTTTTTTGACCAACATACTGATGTAACGATAAAAATAATAGATGGAGGCAGAGGAAAAGGGGGCAGGGTTTATTCCAAGCAAACGAAGTTTGTGTTTATTTCCTCCGTTACATTCAAGTTTCATCCATTTGCATATACAGTTCATATTCTTAAAGTGTTTATATACTTCGCATTACATTTTTTGGCTTGACTGTTGTTAACAAAATCAAGAAAGTTCAGGACTACATTATTCCTTATATCTGAAAGAACAATGGAAATATTGCTACATGTGCCTAGTGCACCTGGTAACAGACATGGCATCTCATGCAAATGCCATGAATTTTGGCTGCACTGGAGATTTTGCTGGACCAGGTCCACAAAACTTAACTCCAAGTCATTAAAGGTTGCAAATAAAACCCTTACACCAAAAAATACTCAGAACAATTTGCAGCTGTATTTTATAAGGTATAAGCAAAATCCAAACATAATTTCCCTCCAGGTCTGTGAGCAACTGGTTCCTTAATTTTGCATTTTGTATGTCTCCATATGAACCTAGTACAAAACCAAAAAGGCAATTTTACCAAACTGGTCTTTTAGATGTCTTCCTGTGTCATAAAATGCAGCAAACATCAACCACAAGGTAATCAATGCAGATAATTTAATATATTTACATTCTTTCATTTGAATAAAATGACTCACCGGCTTGCTCCCGAAAGACTGCTCAGTGAAGGAACTCTTCAGTATACAGTCCTTTAGCAGGATATCCTTGAAGAAAAATTTCAGAGTTTGTTAAGCTAAGAAGGTATGTATTAGCCCAACCATGCCTTTTTCAAACTACAGTTTTGCCGAATAAGTATCCTATATATTACTGTATAGCAAGAAGGAGCTTGTATCTCAGTGTCCCTTGTATCACAGAGGCAGTGACCAGCAAGAGGAAGGATGACCGTCTAAATTGTTGCAACCACTTCCTTGGACATCTCCCACAATGGTGCTTGCTTGCAGGTCACAGCTGAGAGCACACCACAAACTAATAGTTCAGTTCTCAGGGCAAGTTCTTAGAATGTCATTAAAGGCTCTCTGACTATGAGCTTTTAAAGCACCTTGTCTTGCTTTAATGCTCTTTAGAGGAGACTTAAATAGGACTAACACATTCACAATGAAGAATATATGAATAGTTCAAGGATGCCTGCTTATGCCCCAAATTTTTTTTTTTTTTTTACAGAGACAAAGTAGTGACCAGATATAAATCATACAAACCATATTCAGTTCCCACCACTAAATATCTCTGCACATCACAGCTTGTCTCAGCACTTCCTCATGACCTAACAACCAACTAGTCTCTGAGGCCTATACCTTCTTTCCCCATCAACGCGGAGTCCACCATCAGGGCAGGGATTACACTCCGTGTCATGCCATGACTGGCAGGAATTGAAACACTCAAGATCAGTTCTTGAATTTTTTTGTGGTGGTTACTGGATGCAACTCACAACCACCGCACAGTCTTAAGCCACAGCACTGTATAATCCTTGACAAGTCTTTCCTGAAAAAATATCTGTGCACCAAGTCAAAGGGCTCCTCAGTTCTTAGTTCCAAGTCTTTCAGTATTGCAATAGTTTTAAATTAAATGATCAGTGATGAACAAATATTCTTTTCATGTGTATTGTACACTTCAACACACCACTGACAGTTTTAAAAACTCACACATAAAAATCATTGTCTAGCTATGTATTTAAAACAATTAAGTCATCATTAATCCGGTAAATGCCATAACAGGCTTTTAGAAATTACAAAAGAATCCTTTCCCACTACATACATCGATATGATATTTCTCTGACTAGGTGATCTTCTTATTATGCACCAATATAATGCTTTCTTAAAATATGTATCAACAAAATGCACAAAGGAACAAAGTTACCCTACGTAATTATTTGACACTGTAAGTTTCAAAATCCTGACATGCCAAGCTAACTAAAAACACATTAGTGCCAGCACAGGACCTCCCAATACACTTGGCGCCAAAGGGTTAATCTCACACATTTAATATCCTACCTCAAACAAGAATAATTGTAGCAAGAAGAAAGCTCTTATGGTAGCCTTCGTAAGACCATGCTACTTCTTGAGAACACAACAGTAAAAAAGCCATGCAAATGGAGATGAATGGAGCACAACCCACCGAGGTAATTAAAAATGTATTTTCCATCTCCTAGTAATTGAATTGTGTACAAGCTGCAAGTTAATGAGGTCATCTACACTCGAGCACTGACAGGAAAGCAGGAATAATTATCTTTCAATTTTTTCTTATGTAGCAATTAATTTTAACCATTCGCCTACACCCCACTCCCACTTCCCTCATTCCAGTCAGTCAAAGTCATAGCTAAGCCGAATTGACAAGCAATTGATATGGTAGCGGCACGGAGCCGCCGAGGCGGGCAAGGTAATCAAGGGGCTGCAGCTGTTGAGGGCTAAGCGCTTCCAGGTGAATGTCACCTGAGATTTTGCATTCTGCCACTCGGAGGACTTGGGACACACAGTAGTGCCTGACAGCACATCTGGTGCCAGGTGGGCAGGGAGGGGGCATTGCTGCTTCGGGAAGGGAACAGAAGGATGGACAAGGATTGATGAATGGACAAGACTTGAAACAAAAATGTCTTTTTTTTTTTTAAGGCCTCATCTACTATCATTGGGTACTGCATACTACATTTGGTAGCTGTATGAAAAAGAGTGTCATGCCTTGGCTTTAAATTCAAAAACAAACACCAATCAGGCTCAAACCCTTATGTTGCCTCCTGTGACTGTCTGACATGGACTTACGGCAATTCTACACTTAAAAGGAACTAAACAGGTGCCAAATCAAACCTGTGAGAGTGGGACACAAAGAGCAGTTTGGCACTTTGACCCGTGGACTGAGGCCTCGCAAGCTCTGTGCAGATGCCCACATTTATAATTGGGCTGGCGGTCTCTGTGGTTCTTCCTTTGACCTGCACCATCTTTCAACAGCTCAAATGAGCAGTTCTGTTCACAGAAGGGCAGGCAGCTAGGGTCTTTTGATAGTGACACCACCACCGATGTAACAAATGCACTGAACTCAAACATTTCACTAAAACGGTAAAGATCAAAGGGAGAAGGCTTACATGTTTGGTTATCAGTGCAACTCCCACATTTCCTCCCTTCGTTAAGACTACAAACGTTGTCAGCACATTGCATGCTAAATGGAGCACACTGCTGGACTCAAAGATGGCCATGTGAGACCATACCCCAGTAACAACTTGTTCCCATATGTCAGTGTATGTCAGTTTGTCCTACTTGCCCTCAAGCTAAATTTCTTCTACAATTTTTAATTATTTTTGGCTAGCATTTTTAGGAAGAAGCCCTTTCCTGACAGCAAGAATTCTGATTCAGACGCTGTTACGTTCATGAATTATGACAATGATTGTGTCATACTCACCTGGCTGAGCAGAGTAGCACACCTGCCCGCCAGGGTAAAACTCCTTTGCATTTGCTTTATAACTGCAGAGAAACACCATAAAAATGGTAGAAACTATTCTGCATCAGCAGTGGCGTAAACAGAAGAAATCTCAGACCATTGCCTTGGACTCCAAGTCCACAGCCCAGCTGCTTTCTCCTTTTACTAGCCAATCTACGTTGTTTTTTTTTTTTTTCCCAAGTTGATTCTACATATTTCAGAAGTTTCCAATAAATATGTTTCCTTTTAGATGAGCATAATTTTCAAAGCAAAGCTTGGAATAAAAGGTAACAGAAGTTTGTCCCTGGTGCTTTACTTCATTAGAAATGCAAATAATGATTATTGTGTGGGTGAATGTTAGTAGGCAACACCTGGAAAAGTGGTACACATAAAGGTCACCTCAGCTTCAATATAAAATTAGCATCAGGAATGAAATCAAAGGCAAGCAAATGCCAGCATGTATAGACTGGAGGGAAAAGGAGTCGTCACTTTCTTTTGAGCACATGAAGAATGTAACAACACATGACAGTGCAGTAATACAGCAATATCAGTAATTTCTATGAATTTACTACCTAACTTTCTATATACTTTGCAACAGAGTCTCTACTTTTCTTCCCATTGCTGGTGCATTTCACACTCTAAAAGCTTTTGACCTGAATATAAATAGACCAGGAAGTGGCAAATAAAAAGTTTGTTTCTCCTGAAATGCAGATCGATTTTTGCTTCTAGCAGGAGATTTCACAGTCTCAATTTCTCATGTCATAGGAGGACATCTGATGCATGCCTGTAGTATGTGCACAGAGCAACATAATATCATCACAAAATATCATCAAAAGGGCTTTCTACCAGAAAAAAAAGTTATGCCTTTTGCGTCTTCCTTCGCTACTAAGCAGTGCCCAAGAAACTAGAAATGGAATCAGTATCTACTCAAAGAAATCACAAATGAAAACAAGGGCACTAACTCCCATTTAGCCAACCAGAAATTAATATTCTTGGATAATCACAAAATAAACCCCAAAGATTTTGCTCAACACCACCACCACAAGAAAAATTCAACTTCCTGCAGCAAGCCCCAGTAGTTTAACAAACTGCAGCTGAGTGCAGCCTGGGACAGATGCAAACACCAGTGACAAGTCCAGATGAAAAGCAATCAGTTACAGTATTACAGAGAAAAGCACATCCATAAAGCTAGTATTCATCACTCATAATTAAATTCATTTGAAAACACTACACACATGGTCATGATGGAAAGACATGAATTGTACTACAAAGACAAAATCATTCTCAGTGGTTAGTTAAATGTTGTCAGTCAATCCTAACCGTTTCACAGCCAGCTCTCTTTCTGTAATGGCAGATTAAACTTGGCAGACTTGATGGGGCGTAATAAACTTCATGTAGCTACCACTCCTCCTCTTTTTGCAAAGCTGGGGCATGTTCATCCCGTTAGGTTTACTCCAGAAAGCCCAGATAAAACAAGAAGATCAGTTTCCATGTCCTCTGGAGGTTCTCCTGCTCTCATTAGAAGGGAAAGTTCAAATACATTTGCATAAACTGAGGAAGCTGCTTCATCCTCTCTCCTGCCTCTGAAATGCAAAAGGACAGAGGAATGAAGCCATCACTTGAACAGTGCCAGTGATCAAAGACAAGGCTTAAATAAAAGGTTACCATTATACAGCTGTTTCTCTTCTGAACCCATACAAGATTCTGCTGGGTCAGATAAATGGTCCATCCCGGGAAGCATCCTGTCTCCCACAGAGGGAAAAAGGAGATGCTATTTCATAAGAGCAGGCAACCTTGATCATTTCTTGTGGCTTGTTTTCTTTGCATCTCCCAGCATCCAAAAACTGTTGTCTTGGCCTATTTCTGGGGCACATCCCTGCTTAATCATTTCAGTATCTGTTTATAGACCTGCTGTCCATTGATTTGTCTACTTCCTCTTTGAAACTGCAGATACTGTGTCTCTGCAACTTATTGATTTTAGAGTTTTACTACCATCATTGTTAATACTTTTTCTGCTTGCTCATCTTCTGATTTTTTAAAAGTTCTCATATTATGCCAACAACATGTCTTTTTCCCTGATCTGCTTCTGTCACAAACTGATCCCAGTAGAAGCAAGAGGTGATTACTCCTGAAGCTCAGTATAAATCAGAAGGTTTTAAGAAGGCT